>VXBU01014508.1:3271562-3332341 GCA_013400315.1 Bombycilla garrulus
GGTTTTTTGTTTTTTTGGTTTTTTTTTTGGTTGGTTTGGTTTGTTCGTTTTTGTTTTTGTTTTCTACATTCTGGTGGGCCCACAGACAGTTTGTGAATCAGAATGGAAAACTGCATTTGCTAAGTAACCCCTGTTGTAGTGGCTTGTGTCTCCACCACATGGATCATTAGATCTCCACTTAGTCCACAACTGGTAAGGAGTGAATTACCCTCATGGGGAGCCATACAGCAGATCTTATTTCCCACAAAAATGCATTAAATTTCATGTTAGAATTTGTTATAATTCTGTGGAATTGAAGCCATAATTCTTTGCCATACTACTTCATACTGTGAGAAGCAAAAAAAAAAAAAACACAGATGGCAGGCCTGGCTCAGTATCTTACTGACACACCAGCTAGTCCTGGATAACACACCTAGATGCAAGCAACCTGCCCACAAAAGCAGTCACAGAGTGCAGAAACACCTCTTGTGCATCTCTAATGTGTTTATGATGTCTAATCTGACAAGGTCACAACAAAGCATGACTTCATTTTTTACCTCACCATTGTGCTTTAGGCACCAGTCCATTTTAGCTACCTGGAATAAGAACAGAATGGATTCTATCAAAATTATTCTGTTTTATTTGCAAGAGGAAAACTTGGATGGGAGCAGGCTGTGTGAAAAGCACAGAAATTCAGAAAAATCAGAGCTGGCCAAGAGAGTCTGCTGTTGGTAAAAAGGAGGACGCAGCAGGGCATGCCATCTAAACTGTGTTCAGTACACACTAGATCTCCACACATCCCATTAACAATACTCCCAGAATGTCACAGCTCCTCAGCTGCAGGAGGAAAAGACAATGTGCTTTATATTGTAACCTAGGCAAGTGGGTCCTACATGAAGTAAGATGGTACACTCCAAAAATTCTACTCTGCTGAATATAATACACTGTTCAACTAAAGCACTAACTAACTGGCTAAGTTTCATGCTCCCTTCATGCTTTTAATAGCTACCAAAGGCCAATAAATACTGGGGGATGGGAGCAGAATTGCCAACAAAATGAAATTCACAGTCACATGAAAGAAGAGGTCAAAGTACAGGAGCTGTCCACTACAATCACAGGTACTGTGTATGCTTCATCAGAAGAACTGTATACAGATTATAACTACAAGAAGCCTAAAACACCTCTTGTCATTGTAATCTGTATATTCAGTTCCAGGCTATGACCCTGGAATGGTCAAAATCCACTGTCAAGGTGACAAAAAAGGATAAAAACACAAAATGCAGCCCCAGAGGACTAGAGATGAAGATTTCAAATGAAGAAGAGAATGGAAGGAACTTTTATGATTTCCAGCATAGATAGTTTTCTTGATTTATTTTTCCTTTGTAAAGAGGACAAATTTCTGCTGCTAATCCAGCACCAGAAAACACAAAAAATGGCTAAAATACACATAGGTTCTCCTGGTTATTTAGACTGACACGAGCATCTCTTACTGTTGGATTCTGTGAGACAGCAGGTGAAATGTTCCTAAAATTAACAGAGATTCAGGTTCTTTTCAAACAACTGAAGAACTGTCATGACGTTACTAGTGTCATGCAGCTCTAAATCCTACATAAATTATATAATAGTCAAAGTCCTGTGCATTAACTCAGTGAAAAAAAATCTCTTCTGGAGATTGGATTTTGTTTCAGGCAATAAATCAATAATCCAGGAAACTCTTGGAAGACCCATGAATTCAACAGTGCCACAAACATAGGCATTATTCATTTACTACTACAATAGCCTGAAAAATTATGATCTTTGTTATATTATTAGTAGCAACTGCCTTATGCTGAAGTCATTGAGAAATATACATATTTATGAATTTTAAAATTGACATGAAAGAAGTTATCAAGACAATAATGTTTATAAGACACCCCTTAAAAGCTTTTCAGCTGTATTGGAGAGACAGAGAGAGAGAGCAACAGGAATTGCTGGAGGTCCAGAAATAATAACATAGAAGGAAAGATTGAGCAGAAGGATTGTCTAGGTAAGGGAATAATGAGAGGAAATTTGGAAACAGCCTGTAAATATTCAAAAGGATGCTCCAAAGACCGAGGATATTGTCTCTCTTCCTCATTCATGAGAGCAAGACAGGAAGTAAAGGGATTTAAAATGTGGTCAGCAAGATACAGGTAAGGAATTAAAATACCCTTCTAGTGGCAAAGCTCATGAATCATTAAGATGGGTATGGAATATCCATCATGAGGCACTGTTAAGAGCAAGAAGGACAAACATGCCTCAGATAATTACAGCTGATGTCACCGAAGCAAGGGCATGAGTGATAAGTCCTCTCAAGAGTCCTTCCAACTCTTTCTCTTGTGATTTGAAATGTCACCATGTCTTTTTTAACAATAGGATCCAGTTTTCATTTCTTTTATTTTGTTTGTCAAATGAGAAAATAAAATTTTAAAAAAGTAGTTTGCCTGTTGAGAGATGGATTATTTGTATCATAATTAAGCTATAACTCTTTTGGGTCAAGTTTAGAAACAAAGTGCTCGCTTGGAAAAATTACTGAGTGTTATCTCAGTATTCCAACTCAGTTTTATTACAGGAATCAATCTTTTTAAAGATACAATTAAAAACAGCCATATAGTGGACAGAGCAATAAGCTAGAATAATTTTTCAAACAAGATGCCATACCCAAAACACAATGCTAGAAATTCCCAAGATAGGATTTACCATGCTGAGAGGATTTCTTTTCAAGTGAAAGTTTGCATCAATGCCTCCTTTTATAGATGAAATTCATATTCGTCTATAAGCTGTATGAACAAACTTTTCCATCACTTAAAGTTCGGTGCATGAGAAACAGCACTGGGCTTATCTTCTACATACAAGGGAATTTCATCAGACACATGCAGACAAAACAATTTCCATGTATCTATTTTCAAGAATGCATTTCTCCTGTACTGTAAGCAAATATCTGCTCCATGGAAAATCTTAGGTGTGGGAAGGGTTTTTAAAACATTCCCGTAAACTGCTGCCTAAGGGTTGTCGAGGGATGTTTGTTCTCTTTTTCCCATTATACCACATTTGCTTGCATTGGTCATGGCCATACAAAGTAGCAGTATTTTAATCCTATATTCTCCTTACACTTTTGTAAGGAACATATGAAAAAAAAGGAAAAAAACTTGAGTCAGTATTTCTTATTGGAAGACTAATCAGCTTGGAACTGGCAATTTTTATTTAAATCAAAGTATATGGATAAAATAATGAAGTATAAACAATACTACATCAATATGTTATATAGTCTATCATGTAATATGTGATTAAAAAATCTTTATAAGAACTGTATTATCAATCTGTGTATGGGCTACAAATTCACATTATATAATTAAGAGCTACAAATTATAGATACAATAGAAACAGGTCTATATAAGTTTATGAGTGATGTATTATATCTGGCATTTCTCAATACTATCTTCATCTCTGAAGATCTACTCACCTATCAAGGGTTCAAAAGCTTTGACAACAGGAAATGAACAACGGAGGGAGCTTTTTCAATGTCTGTGACCTTCAGCATCTGTGGAAAGAGGAGCTGAAATGTGATGTTTTCATGCAAAGGCCAAATTTGCTAGAAACTCCTGCTACTTCTGGAGGGTGGGTTACAGAGATTTTTATGTATGGTGGATGAGGTGCTGTTGAAAATACTGATACTATGCAGAGCTTCCTGAAATCAGTTCCTAGAGCAATCCCAAATGACTCAGGATCTATGAACAAGCTATTTCTCATAGAGATTAACAGATAGCTCTCTGATCTGGATACTGTGCTTCTGTGAGATGGACTCAAAATATGTTTCGATGCTTTGTGAGCCCTCTTCCAGTTATGACACAATGGCATGGGGTAGTGAACCTGTTTTTCAAAGGGTCTAAAAGCTGTTCACACTTCTATAATGTTAAGTATATTGCTAATCTTCTGACTGTCAGTGAGTGGAATAATGAGATGCCACGTCACACAAAAATTCTGGCCACTGACTCCAAAGCCTTTTACAATGTACAAGACTGGCCATCTTAAGCTGCATCTCAGATGTCCAAAAGAAGAGAACATGAATACAACATTTGACTCCTCAAGTATGTGTTTTCAGTTTTGGAAATATTTCTGAACTAAGGGCATTGAAAAACCTGACTGCGTCAACTTCAATAGGGCATCCAAAAGGCACGAAGAAATATCCAGATTTTCTTTTAACTATGCAGACAAAATAATAGCCATCAAAGAAAATCCTGATTTGTTGCTGTAAGCTATTCTGGCAGAACAGAAATGTATAGAAAGTATGAAGTGACATTCTTGAAATTAAAATATATTTGGCAGGCAGCCATAAGTACCTCGTACAAAACTTACCATTGAATTGTCTTCCCCAGGACTAAACAGCCTGGTGACTGTGTGGCACTTTTTGCCATGTTTCGTGCATTTAGGTGCTCCACAGCAGCTGGATGCATTTTTTGTTGTCTCTAGGCAGGAAGAGAGTTTAAGATTCATATTTCAGTTGCTCTCTGGAGAGATTGAACTCCTCTAACAAGACAGATTTTACTAGAATGACGCATGGTTTGGAATTACCATTTGGTCATAAAGGACTGCAGGCTAAAATTTTGTCAGAGACAAATGGTTGAGAAAAATCATATGAAAGAGATGAATGAAAAACCACCTGGGCTGGTACTATGTGAAGTGACAGAAATGGAATGACTGATCCAATGGAGAGTTTGTTATTGACCTTAGTGACACAAATCTCAACTTCCCTGTTGTTCAACACAACCACTTTTTAGAGAAGTACTTTACTGGGGAAAAAATATTCAGCACTTAAAAAGAGACATTGATTTCTTTCAGCTTATTCAGTCTGACCCGAGAAAGACAAATGGTGAAGGTGTTAATGGACAAATATATAAGGAGCACATAGGCTCATGAATAGAGTTACAGTTGCTCCCCACACCAGGATATATACTTTTCAGGTTTACTACAGGTCAGGGTGAAGGATGGAGGTTGAAATTCAGAAATTACCCTTCTATCAGTCATGCAATTTTATGACATGGAAAAGAAAGTCACAGCAGGCAGAAGAAAATTACCTTAGGCCTCTTCAAAGTCTAAGACAGTTTTAATGCAGGTTTCAAGGTGCCCTGAAAATCCCTCTTGAGCCAGCAAACACGAATAGGTAGGATGTTTACAGACAGTGACTGCTGGCTGAGGATTTAGACAGAATTGTTCCTCATTTTGTATCTTACCTTCTGAAACCTGTCTTCTCCCAGTATTGGAAAGCTCTGAGCTCCATTATGCTTAAATTGCACCATGTTACTATTCCTACTGCTCTTGAAGGTGGTTTGTAATAGTTACCCTCCTGCCAGGTAGATATAAGGAAATAAATGATCTATTTTGATACAAGGCTATTTTGCTGAACTGGATAGATTAAAGAACTGGTAATAAATTTTATTTTGTCTTCTAGGCCACTGGTGCAAACTAAGTCCAGTTCAATAGTGACCAGAAGTTATCACCACCTGACAGCAGAACCAAATACATGTGAAATTGATTGGCAGTTCTTAGCCCAGGTCCCTGTGACTTGGTCATGAAATTTCCACCCCTTCTGACACAAATTGGACACAATGAAGCAGTGTTAATGAAAACGCCCAGAAATAAGTAGGATGGAACACTCTACTTTATGACGGAGAATCAGGACACATGCTTCATTCAAAAAACTTTTTTCATAAAATGTAGTTATTTCAAGACTGAACTTTATAAAATCCAACACGAAAATTTGAGACAATTATAAAATTTCAGCACAATATTTTTGTTGAAAGTTTCAAGCTGAAATATTTTTTCATTTTACCTCAAAATGTTGTTCTGCTTTGGAATTTTATTTTTTTTTTTAAAGGAAAAGAAATTACAAGTTATGATGAGTGTTTAAGATGACAGTTAGAGTGGGATTAATTTTGTCTAACTTTAGACATACACACTGTAGGCGTCAAACTCAGAGCTAGTCTATCCAGGTTTCCTTTATAGTTAATGGAAAGAAATAGGTACATTTAAGGTAGGATTCGTCTGACTGTTTTAAATATCTACTCTAAGATCAATAATGATCTTAAAATTACTGTCTCTCTCTATTGCTTATGGTCTGAGTCTACAAAGATCTCAAATGGAGATCTAATGGAGAGACACCTTCTACTGCTCCAATGAGTCCTCTCCCAGTTGTCTCCCAGTAACTCTCCATTACATACACTTACTTTTCAGCTTTTTAAAAGTGGAAACCATAACTTATAATATATTTTCACTTGAAATAAAAGGCTGTATGTTGCTTCAGAATTTTCATTTAAAGAATAAACTTCTTTTCCTAGTGAATTCAAAATTTTAAGTGGAAAACCCTTTTAGCTATGTGTGAAGCTGAAGTTATATAAAGAACATTTTAGCAGGCAAGAACGATGAAAAAAACACAGGTTCTCTCTTCCTGTCTCACTTCTCATCAAATTATTTTCACTCACAGTTACCGAAGTCTACGGAAAATCTGCAAGGAGGTCCTGTGGAATGGAGGATTCAGGGATTTTGCCCTCCGATCTCAGCTGCCTTGAAGGAAGGGGACAGGAACAAGACAGCTAGCACAGCAGAGAGAAGAGATGGGGACAAGTAGGATTGACTGGTCATGGGAAGCATGAAGTGGGTGGAAAGAGCATGAAGAAATAGACATTTTAAAGAGTGGCTGAAAACAGGAAGGGGAAATAGTATCTGAAGGGAAGGCAAAAGTAACGTAAGAAATGTAAGAAAGAACAGAATGGGTAGCTGAAGAAAAACAGCTCTAGAGACCTTAACATTTTGCTTTAAGTTAAAAAACTCCAAAATGAGGATTGTTTTCTCACAATTCTGATGATAATTTCCTAGGTTGCCAGGCACACATGAAACACAGTAGAGAAGCACAAGTGGATCCTCCTTTTCCCTCTATATTTAGTGTATCCTTATTCGGCTCCAGAACTGTTTGCAGCCCTCTTTACTCTTTCTCATCTTATACTTCCACAGATCCAAATCATTTTGGATGGACCTTTGGCTGTACTGGACTCAGATTCAGCCACACAGCTGGGAATATAATTCATTTCACTCAGCAGAACCAGTTCCCTTGGTAAAAACAAATTTACGTTGATTGCCTCTAACATACACACTTTCTCTACTCATCTGCCTAACAAAATTGTGAAGGAGATTTTTGACTTGCCAATAGCCTCACAAACAAATTAGCTTGATTTTAACTCAATTTTTCAGGCTAATCTCTCTTGGATTTCATAGCATTTACACAGGAAATGGTTCATTCATAATAGATGGTGTGTACATTTAGTTTTTGTAATTCAAGGATTGTGTTAGGTGGTTAGCAGTGACATTTTTCTTAATAATGCAGGTAGCACTGGAATGTCTTTCTCCAACTACTGTTCTCTCGGTAGATACACACATTATTTAGATTGAGAGCAAGAAACTCTCTCAGGTGGTTTTCAGGTAAAACAGAAAGTGTCTGCAGGGAAGATTGGAAATAAAATTGAGATGTGCCTTTGCCTAGAATGGAATCCCAGACTGATAACGGGGTTTCATGCAATTACCTTTTAGCAATCTTCAGCTGCCTTTCTCCCCTCACCACTTTCTTTCAGGTTGGAGGAAAAATGAAAATATAGGAAAATGAAAATATAAGAAGCTGTTCAAAGTCAGCCCAGGAACAGGCAGGCATTTCAGGCATGTCTCTAACACTGATTCGCTCTACAGCTTCATGCTAATGCATATCCTCTCTGCTTCAGTGGAACAGGTCTCCTAGGCAATGTCAAATTAGCCACACTTCTGATCCTGCCCTCAAAACCAGACACTGCTACCATCACATTATTACTCTGCAAATCTAATCTAATAGGCAGCCTCAGCCCAGAGTCTTAACATCTAATTGCTTTAGAAATAGGCTAAACTCCACTTTCTTTCACAGTCACACAATTCAATGAGTGGCAAAACAAGTGGGCTTTAGACATCTCAGATAGCCTCCTTTCTCTATGTTTTTATCACAGATCTCCAAAGAAACTATGTGGATATGTAATATTTTGGCCATTGTGTAATTTTGAGTTCTTTTACGTCTTTCCTTTCCCTCCAAATGCACTTGTCTCCCAAATTCACAGGAGAGTTAAGTACAACAGCCAGCATTTTTCATGTAGTAATTCACATGACTTGGCAGTTTTCCTTTCCTGAAAGTGAAGAATACCAACAAGATCTCTGTCACTGCCTGCCTTCTGTCATTCCCATAGTTTTTCAGCTCTTCATTGTCCATTCAAGAACTGATCTTCACACTGCACAACAAGAGTAGTGGACATGTGAATGTTCACCTGGGAAAGATGCATGCTTTACCCTAGCAATGAAAGAAAAGCAGATCAGAGCCTTGAACTGAAAGTTGTGATGGATAATGTGACAATAGGAAATCCCTCAAACAAAAGTGACCTCTCCCATTTATCTATAAATTATTTTTGTACAAAATTTGTACAATTTTCTCTCTTTGTCTGGAGAAAAGTTTGGGAAAATAGCTTGAGAAAAATGGGAGTAGCACAGAGGACTAAGCAAAGACAGCATCATTAAAAGAGAAAATTCTGTTAATGACTCCCTTCTGGTCTTAGGTGCCAAGAGACAGTATTTCCCAGGTCCATGTGTTTCCCCAAATACACCATTAATAAGGTTTTCTAATTCCACTGCAGAATCCTATAAGTTACAAAACCACTTAGATATTTGTTATGTGAAAGACGGATCATACCTACGTTGTTTGCCACACATATATGTTGAGTAAAAAACAAATATATCACCAAGGCTCTTTGCTAAATTTCAAAGCCAAAAGTTGAAGAATTCAGAGCAACAAGAAGTCAGTGATCAGGTGACTTGTAGCTTACACACAGGCAATTTTACCCTTTTAGCATCTCAGAAAGCATGCTATTCTGTGCACTCAGATTCTTGGGCCACACTGTCAGAGCTGCCTCCCTACTGAATTGCACATTGTGTTTAACCCACTTACAGGTGGTGTCCTACTACCCCCATGAGGCCTTAATTATTTCATTAGAGCACCCTGCCCACCTTAGCCACTTTCACCTCAGAGGCAATTTTATTCTCATGAAGAGCCCTGCAAAGCCCAGGCAGCCTCCCCTTGTTTGTGACATCTGGCTCCATCATGCCTGATCTTTAATTGCAAGTGTCTGCAGAGAACCCCAGTAAGCATCAAGTACAGATACCCAGTAATGAAATGTGTCTGGAGTATGCTTCCCACCAGCATAGGAAAACCAGTAAAGATTTTCAATTCAGCATGTAGCACACCCACATTAAAATGAAACCCTCTGCTCCAGGAACAATAACTTAGGTTTTGTGTGTCTTTGCAGAAGAGGTAGAAGAGAAGGAAAAGCTTCTAGTTACTGCAGGAACAGATAAAAGGAAAATTCCTTTTCAAATTTTCATGACATCCTTTTTTCAAAGACTCGGCAGACAATATGGAGATTTAACATAGATTAGGCTTTACATTTAAGGAGGTGACAGCACTATTGTCAATTAATCCTACAGAGGATAAGTTCTAAGAGCACTGCTTCTTGCCCGAGTTTCTCCTGGTACCTTTGTCTGGATCTGTCTATGCTGAGAATTCAGATGAAGTTAGAAATCAAGATTAAAAACTATGTTTATATAAAAAGTACATTCATTGTTATACAAAGCAGTATCTTTAAAGAGAGAGCTTAGATGAAAATCATCTGAGTAAATGCAGATGTTGCCCACACAGATGTTTATGTATGAGCCAGCCAGGTACAGTCTTCTTGCAAGAAGCCTGGTACCCTTGTCATTTACCCCCTCCCGAACTCTTTGGCTAAAATGGGTCAGATTAACCACATACTGAGAGCAACAAGCTCACAAGTGAACATCTGTCTACTGATGTCTAAATATAGAGAAATCCAGAACAGTGTGTTTGCTCAAGAGTACTGTGAGAGTAGATTTACAGTAGCACACAATAGCATACTTGTATGAAAGTATTTACTGTCCTATAGTCACAAATGTAAGTCAGCCCGAGGTACGACACAGCCTTTAACTTCAAAGAACTCTTATGCTGCCTGTTGGCACCTTGACACCCATACTGCTGTATCTTTGCAGATATAATTACCCAGATTTGCTAGACTACAACAGGGCAGACATGAGAAAACAAGTTTATGCTACCATCTTTTCACTTGTCTCATACATCCCCCATGCTGTTTTCAGGGGAAATAAATATATTTTTCTTCATCAAGTTCAGAGGGCATCTTGCACTCTGTTTCAGCTGGTAGAGCTGGCAGTGACTCATGTTGCAAAAATATAAAAATCGAGATAAACAGGAAGTCTTGTGACTCCTGTCTCTAAAACAAGGCTTTAAAAGCCATTAGAATGATCCTGTGTCTCTGTTAGCCACAGATCCTGGACAGTTTCCAAAACAATGGACAATGTTCACACATCACTGAGGAAAAAATGTTGATCCTTGAACAGAAATCGTATCCTTCTCCTGGGATCAGTACTTCCTAGATGTATGTCACATTGCCTATTGCTAGTACCAATCACTCCTCTTCTAGGCAGGTGATACAAGTATGTGTGGGATACTAAATGGTCCTGGGGAGTTATCTGATGTGTCTAAAACATCTTATGTATGTTGCTCTTTTTATAGCTGAATATATTTCATTCCTGTGAACCCTTTCCTTTCACTCATTTTCTGCATGCTTTTTTTTGAAGCCATGCAGATTTTCTTGTTGCAAAACTTTCCATCATGAGAAATATTTTGAAGTAGAAGAAAATGTTCATTTTATGTGCATCACAATTTTTGTTGCAAAGGTTATTCATTCATTTACAAATCCATTCTAACTGTCCGGCTAATTTCACTTTCTTTCCCAGTTATACCAATTCAAATTATTACCCAGAGTTAAATAAAATTGCTTCATTTAGATTCTTCTTTTTCTCCCTAATGAAAAAAAAAAAAAAAAAAAGCAAACCATTTTTCTCAGGTGCTAAGTGCCTTCCAAGCTAACACATCAGCTACCTTTTCTTTGGGTGCATCCCTCCATTTCTTTGTACCACCTTTACGTACTCACCACCACAAAGTGAGCAGAGGCATTCACGGGAAATTATGCCTCACAAGAGCCGAGGTTCTGTAAAAGGGAGACGAGAGGAGAGCTGTGCCAGCACGAGAGGCAGCACACCTCGGTGGAGACACAACGAGAATTTGGAAGTCTTCAGCTCTACCACTAACTCTGCAATTTTAGGTATAGCATGTAGCAGTTTCCACATCAGTGAACTGGAATGGCTTTTATTTTTATTTCCTTCTTAAAATAATTATTGATCTTACAATTCAAACTGCTAAGCAATAGGAAAAAAAAAGTAATTCTGCTAAAAAGACAGTATTTTCTTCCATGCTATGCATTTTATTGTTTTTTTTCTTTAACTAGTTCAAAACTACATACAAATAGCACCGGTTCAGGACCTTTCAGACAATCAGTATGATCATTCCTAAAAGAAATAATGGTATAGATTTAAAATAAAAATACCACTAATATCAGAAGGCTACATAATATTGGAAACCTGGTAGTACATTAAAGTTTAAGAACCTGCAAAATTAATATTTCTGAGCTGGAAAGACGATCAATACTGAAGTGTCTGAGAGATCAATATTGATAGCATGTTTTTTAATGCGTAACTAAGCCCATAAAAGAGGTAGACAACAAGTTATTGAGAACTGATAAAGGTTAAGTTATTTCAGCTAATAACAGTCTGCAGAGGATTGTGAAATTCCCCAGATGTACTTAAAGTCATTGGAGCTCTAGGCAGCATGGTGGCAGATTAAATTTATCTTGGATAAGCAGGAAACAGTGTACATTGACACAAAAAAACCCAAAGTCACTGACAGTCTCTAAGGCCAGCAGCTGCTCTGGAGGAGAAAGAAATGGAGGAGCCAGCACAAGCAGATCAGAAGCAGATGATGAGTACAGTTAAAAGTACATGGGTTAGACATGGCACGAGGAATAATACTCAAAGTAAAGGGGGAAAGGGGAGAGGAGGGGCAGAATTAGGCACCTAGGTTTCATGGGCAACAATGACCATTGATGCTGGAAGGGAACTTATTGAAATATTTTAAAATGTGGATGATTCAAAGAAAAATACTTTCTTCTTAATACCAACAGCTGAGAGGCAGGGAAAAAAAAAAAAAAAAAGAGAGAAATTGAGAAAAATATAAACATAAGCAAACCCATGAGGAAGTTACTGACTGCAATGAGGTCTCCCCCCAGTGTCCCTTTCTCCAGGGTGAACAGACCAAGTGACCTCAGCAGCAACTCATACGGCTTCTCCTCAACATCTTTGTGGCTCCTCTTTGGATGCTTTCTTAAAAGCTTTCTTATATTGTCATGCTGCTCACAGTACTAGAGGTGGGAGTACACCTAACAGAGAAACCATAAACATAGCAGAATTTAGGCTTCAGTATTTTTTCTGAATGGAGGTTGCTTGCTGAACACCAGACATATTAAGCATTCAAACTACTGGCTGCTACTCTCTGTTATAAAGCAAATGCAGATGCATGCTGGTAGAAAAAGCTCCTTGAATCATCTCAGGAAAAGCTGCAATGACATTCCCTATTATGCTTCACAATAGGAGTTTCTCTTGACTCTCTTTGCTTTATTCCTCAAATCAGAAAGAGAAGGAGAAAGAAAATACTTTTCCTCTGACTGACTGAGTTTCAGAGAATGTCAGGTCTGGTCTTGCTTTCCTTGGGATTGCCCAGATGCCTCCTTTGAAATGGATGTGTCTAATTTTAGAGCAAGAAAGGGGAAAAGAAAGCTAGAGAGGCTAAAGCAAGGTGGCTTTTCCCTGCATATGTTGGCATGTTAAGATTCTGTGGCAACATTTTTCTCTGTTCCTTTGCTTGACTCTTTCTCTAGTCACTCTCTTTTTTTTTTCTTTTTTTTTCCCCACAGATAAGCATGTTTGTTAACTTTAATGAAGTACAGAGACTGAAGTACAGAGACCTCTCTGTGTTTTGTTCATCTGGTATTCTCTTAAGCATGTAAAGGACTTATTTGCTTTATTGGATTTCTGTGGCCATCCTGAGAAAAAAATGCATCAAAACCACCATAGTATCATACTACATGGGAGTAACTGGGCATAAATTTCAGGTTGCTGAGGCAGCTGCCCATGGAAGTGAAACAATAAAATAATACATGCTGTTATTACAGCTGTGTGCACTTTGTTTGTGAACATGTGTCTCAAGTCTAAAACTAATCACTGTATATTTTCTGCGCAACTTGGCTTTCTGCTCTTTTATACAACACAAAGTGGCATGCAGAAAACAATGAAGTATTTTTAAAATAAAAAGCTGCATAATTAGAGCCAAAGAGCTGAAACTACTGCAGACAAAGGATACAGATTTCAAGTGAACTTGAGTTTAAGATCTTTGATGTTCTCATCTTACAACTAGAGTAGATGGCAGAGGTGCTTTACAGTTGCTTGCAAAATGTTTCTGACAATTTTGTTCAGTTTGTACACCCCTTCGTAACAATTAAAAAAAAAATCAGCCTTCAAAAGAAGGGTCTATTGTGTTGGATAGGTGAAAGCCTAAGGAAAAATGGGAGATTATACATTACAAGCAAGTAAAGGAGTTTTGTGTTTGTGTCATGACTGTTGTGCGAAGAATAAGATCTTGACGACAAAATCTCTCTAGGTCTTCTTAACATCTAGTTCCAATACCCCCCTTCCATGGGCAGGGACACCTTTCACTCACTCAGGTTGCTCAAGCCCCATTCAACGTGGTCTTGAGCTATGAAAACGATAAATAAAACAGGAGCTTTATATCATAAAATACATCTATTCCTATGGACCCAGCTCACTTGGGAGCTTGATGAAGACCAACAGGCAAAGAAATGAGCTCAGGCAGTATCTCATGTTGCTGAGTTTGTGCTATTAATTTAAAAAATTTATTGCTACCTAAAGTTTCTCAGTTCTGTCTTCAGTACCTTAGTAAATTAATTTACTGAAGTCTTCTTCATTCAAACTAGGGTACATTATGATAGATGATCATATTTCTCCATGCTAGTTTGAAAGAGGTCTGATGGAGGCTAATGCTGGAACTGATTGACTCTTATTGCCTCTGGCTAATAAGGCAAAGGGGCAGCTGAAGCTTGGGCTTAAGGACAAATTGAAACCACTGTGTCATCTTCAAGAACATCATTACCCTGCATTCCCACGGAGATGGGTGCAAGGGTCCATGTTTTTCTTTAGGTACTGTAGAATTATTCAGTGAAATGGGTCTTTGAAATCGTGCTGATGCATATTTAATATAGTTTTTGGCAAAGGTATACCTCAGCACCAGGATATTTTCCATATGTTGTGTTGAATGACTGGGGTTTTTTGAGTAAGAACAGGATAATATCAATGTACATTTTGCTGTTAACAACCATTAATACTGGACATTGGACAGGTATACCAAATAAAGGTCCTGCTCTCAGGACTCTGATTTCACTGGAAAAGACAAACTCTTAGCTTCTGCTGGTTTTGTTATTAGTGAATTCACTAAATGCTGTCTTTTTCTGATTGTTTATATATAAAGGGTATACATATTGGAATAAATATTTACATAGAAATATTATCTAGTTTTTCTTCTAGAGAGATAGCCATTTTCAATAAACTGGAGCTGTGATGAGATTTGGGAATATTAATATGCAAATATTACAGTGAGTCTCATTTCCAAGAATGGGCCTGAATTATGCGTTTGTAATTCAATGTCCCAAGATTTCTAACGTACTCTTGAGGATAATTGCAGCTGCAGTACAACTGATGCTAAATACAGTAAGTATAGAATTTTTGTTTTCCATTTTTTGCCTGGTTTTCTCTGTCAGATTCTTTTTATTTCAGATGCTAACTATGACTGTCTCAGAGCTCCCCAGTATTGCAAACTGAATTTCCTCATTTCAGCTCTTATATTTAAAAGGCACAGAAAATAACATAAAGAAAGCTTCCTGTTAGGGAATGTGGTGGAAAAATGCCAGCGGATAGTGACTCTCATAGCAGGAGATACTGAAGACAGTTTTTCACAACACTATTGGATCTCAACTTTTTTGTTTTAATATTTCAACAAACTCTTTGTGACAAAGAGAGGGAACAAGCAAGAGTCTGCCCTGATTTTTTTATTTCACAGATATATTTTGTGTTATCATCATTTGGAACAGCAAATAAAGCGTAAAACATCTTGAAAATTGCCTTGAAACAGAGAAAATAGTTATATACAGATGCCTCTGAGCTCAAAATATAATTTATCCACTGGCTACCACATGGCAGGCATGGCATCTTCCACTCTTACATTGCCACGTGAGGTTATTTCCCCTACTGGTAATCATTGTATCAGGCCCCTACCTTTTCAATCACTCCATTAAGTCAGCACCTTAAGGGTTAAGGAAGAAACTTTGTCAGGGTCTTTGTCAGAGGAGTTTTCTGAGAACTGTTAATTTGCAGCATGTTATTTAAAGAAAACGTCTGCTCATCAGAGGATAATCTCAGAAATCTGTGGGTTTGCAGTGGCAGGTACCCAGCTCTCCCTTGGCTGAAAACAGCAGAGATTTACTTTCATATCTACCTCCCACGTATAGGAGCTTTTGCCTTGGCTTTTCTACTCAGTTTCTCATGACAAGGCATTTCAGGCTGTGCATCTGAAATGTGCTGGAAGTTTCTTTATACATTTAAAATGAAGGGTGCTGAGCCAAGTGCAAAGGCTTTCTGTAGAAGTTAGACATGGGCACATCTTGTCATATATGATGAGGGGTTGCTCTGGAGGTCTTTGCTCACTATTTTTGTGCTCACTGTTTTCAGGTTCAGTTGTTAGTATTTTTCATTAATGCAGCCATGCCATCTCCTCAGTCATTCCTGCTGTCCTTCTTTGAATATATCCTGTCTTAGCTAACTACCATTTCCAGCTGTTTCCAGAAATGAACAGTTTGACAACATGTGGAAATGAAAAAGATTTAAGTTCCTAAGTTATAGTCCAATAAATAAATGGTAAGATAGATTAATTGTGACATGTGAGCCAACACAGATCGACACAGCTGTGACCACTGGTCTGTGTCTGACACACCAAAACTTATCAGTGTCCTCAAATAGATGTCCTTGTCAGGTTTGGGCAGCTCTTGGTGAGCCAAAAAATAATGCTAAATGCACACTTACTATGTCCATTTTTTGTCAGAATTCATTTTTACGGAATCCCACAATGGGTCAGGTTGGAAGGGACCATGGTGAGTCACCTGACCCAACCTCCCTGCTCAGGCAGGGTCATCCTAGAGCACATGGCATAGGAATGTGTCCAGACAGTTCTTCAATATCTCCAGTGAGGGAGACTCCACAACCTCTCCAGGCAACCTGTGCCAGTGAGTGATCACCCACGCAGTTATCAAGTTTTTGCTCATGTTCAGGTGGAATTTTCTGTGCATCAGTTTCTGCCCATTGCAGAGCTTGGCAGAGCCTGGAGCAGAGCCTGGCTCCATACTCTTGACATCTTTCCTTCAGACACTGATAGATATTGATGAAGTTCCATCTCTGCTGTGTCTTCTCAAGGCTGAATTGCAATATTGCATTTCATTAATCTAATCGTCTAGTTACATAAGAATACTTTTACTCATCTATCTCTCTTTCTTTTAGTCAGACATAAATCAAGACTCAGATTCTACTGTTATTAATTCCAAATATCTGCACTTCTGGGTCACAAAGCATACAAATACAAGTAATAAACACAGGGCATATTTTCACTCCGCACCGGCACTGCCAAATCAGCCACACTATCAAGAAGACCTTATCACCTGCAGATGGCTTCTATTTTAAATTGTCACCCAGTTTTCCAGCTCTTTTGGAAGCCATGCTGCTTCACATGGCATGTTTTCCACATCTGGCCAGGGAGAGACAAAGGGGAGTAGAGACAACCTTGTTCTCAAGGCCAGTCAGAACTCTCAGAATCATCCTCCCAAAGGTGGCTGTCTGTCACCATTCTGTCACCATTTGCACCTCAGCCTTGCTCTTTTGATTTCTGCGAAAGGTAATCCTTGCAGCAGAAGCAACAGACGTGGAGATTCAGGCTTGTTCAAGCCTTACAAAGCTGCATAGAAATTACCTGCATGAGAAATGAGCTTTCCTATTCACTGTGAACCACACTCAGCTGGAAGCAGTACATAAAAAGATGCAAGACTGACACGCGTCTCTTTTTTTTCCTTCTTTCTCATTGTAATCAGCAGCCACTAGCTTTTCCATACCAGGAAGTAGCAGCTGTTGGGACAACAACTCAGGAACTGTCCCTCAACAAGAGAGCTTAATGTTCCTATTTGCACCTTCTTAGCTGCTCGAACTCTGTGAGGAAAAACAATGAAGGATGTTACTGGGAATTCTGATGAGACGGTACTTTGCAGTCCCGGGTATCTCTGAGAAGTGGTCAGGATCAGCTCTGCTGAGGAGGAGGACAGCATTACTTTTTGTTCTGTTTGTCTCAGGCTTCATCTGCAGTGGCCCAGTCTTAGTTGATTGAAAATTATTTCTTATCTGCATGATGTCAGGGTGAGATTGGCAGCCCACAGGAAAAGCACTTCATGGAATGATTATGTTTTCCTGCTTTATATTTTTCTGTCAGTAAGTTTGGCTAAATTCTCTGACTCCTAAAGCAGCAGCAGAGAGATCTGATCACTGAATTGAGGACAGATGAATAATAACTGATAACAAGCTCTGCAACACAGCAAGGGGCCTGAAAGTGGAAACCTCTGCATCAGTGGAGCTGGAACGGAAAATTTCGTTAATGAAAAATTGGTTTAGAGATTATTCATGTCTCTACAAGCAGCTGGGCTTGCTGGAAGCACAGGGGATGCAGCCACTCTACTAGTAAGACCTTTTCCTCTCTGCCCTTGTTTTAATTAACTGAAGACATTTGATATGAAAACCTTTTACCATCTTTCCAGATCATGTGTAGGTACAAGCAGGAAGCTCATCCTGTGCTTTGTCTGTCTGGCAGTCACTGAAAGGCTGCTTTTTGCTGCAGTCAGCAGCAATGGGTGTCATTAATTCAGGCAGACTTTTCTTCTGATGACAGTATTCACAGGCAAAAGAAGCTGCACAGAAATCAGAGGGCATTGAAATAAATCTGCTTCTTCCTGCCCTGCTTTGGCTTTTGTAGTTTGTGAACTCATTGGAGTGAGTCAGAAGGGTATAAAATCCTTGACGACAAAGAACACAACATACACCTATAAATATTTGCATGTTTATATAAAGACAAATGTATATGCATAAATTGTAAACAAACACATGCATGATATAGAAAAATGTATGTGTACAAAGACAATTTCTGCTGGCATCCACCCTTAGATATCATTCAACACACCTAGAATCACTGAGTTTACCAAAGACCTCTAGGATCAGTGAGTCAAAATGCTAACCCAGCACCACAGCGTTCACCACTAAACTATATCACCTAGTGCCACATCCACATCTTTTGAACGCTTCCAAGGATGCTGAGTCCATCACTTCCCTACACAGAGTGTTCCAATGCCTGATCACCCTCGCAGTGAAGAGATATTTTCTAGCATCCATCTAAACCTCCCCTGGTGCAACTTGAGGCCATTTTTTCTCATCCTGCCACTTTTACCTGGGAGAAGAGACCACATGTCCTCTGCAAGCCCTGTGCTATCAGTTCAGTCCAACACAGTACGTATTGTTTTGGGTTTGTAGTAAATCTTATAGCCGTTTTTTACCTCTACAAAGTAAATTAACTGCTAGGTCTTCGATGGAGTTCTTTTGCTTTTATTGTGCTTAGTTGTAAACTCAAATCAGAACAATTGACCCAACAGTTTCTACAACACAAAATTGGCAAGTAGCAATTGTGTTCTCTTCAATTCTTAAGTATTTGTATAAAATCCTAGATCTACAACAAATCCTAATAGAAAATAATAGGCCCAAATGAGATCTGTGCAGCTCCACTGAATTTAAATGTAGCTAGCTTAAGGAAAAAATAGATTTTTATTATGATTATTACTCCATCTTATCATTTTCTCTCAATAATATCGTGGTGATTTTAAAACATATTCAATACACCCTTTTCTGGACTCCTGCTGAGTACAACAAAAGCACAAGAGGGATAGGGACTCATTTTACAGCAAAATTAAACTCAGCAGAGCACATAAATGCACAAAAAACTGCAGGCATACATTTATATTCTGCTGCCTTCTTTGGAACTTAAAAGGTACGTCTGGATCCTTTGCCTAGTCAGGTCCAGATAGACTGAGGCAGCACTGTCAGCAAAGGCAGTGACAATGAGCTATGGAAATGTCCTATTCCCCATGTGCAGCTGGGAGAGCCTCTGGTTGCTGTTGTAACCCAGAAAACGCACAAGTGTTATAAGAAAGGTTCCACCATGATATTTGGTTCACTCATAAACTGCACAGGAAAAATATGGTCAGGTTGAACATTTAAGTGCTTTAGTTTGATTTTTTTCTTTCGAAAAGTGACATTGCCAGAGAAGCATTATCTACCTGCTACTCATCCAATATACAGCAAAGAACCTTAAGAGAAAAGTGAAACAGTAACATGACAGTCATATTCCAGAAAAGTATTTGGGAACTCCATGTAAAAATTTCAATAAGCCTTATTTTTATGCTATGTTTATGAAAGTGTGGAGTCAGACCTCACAAATGTGGGATGTGATAATTCTATTCTGATCTGTATGCCTATTCATGTGATACTGGCATTAAACGATTCTGAGTTACAAAGCACCATCCATTCACATTCTGAATTTGTCCAGCCCCATCTGTGTCACTGGCATGAATCATTACTTCTTCTGGACCAGAGCTTGGCAGAGGGATGTACCTAGTTTTCGTGCAACAGATTCCATTCTCAAGCCATGGAGAACAATTTTGTAACAGCTGGGAAGATTTTTCTGTTGTCACAATTTTATATAGGTAATGAAACAGTAGGGGAAATAGGCCACAGAAAGTCAGATAGTTGTCTAGCACAGTTCATAGGCAGTCTGAGAAAGCCACGGACTAGTGCTCTACGTGAAAGATCTTTCTCAGTCATGTTCCACAGGACAGTGGTTGCCTGTGAGAGAAACCTTAGGGAATACAATCACTTGGATGTTTGGCACAGTAAGAAAAGATCCTCTTTTTCATTCTGGATGTGTATGCTGGTAGTGGACTTTCTAGGACTGAAAACATCCAGAAGTTTAGGAGCTTGTACCAGAACTTTCATACTGTGTTTTTAGGTTATTCATGAATAATGTTTTGCAACTGATTCACTAATCAAAAATGGGAGTGTGGGCTAAGTGCATCAGATGAAGTATTCATAATGCATAATTCAGCTATTGGAAATGCAATATTCCTGTCAATTTCAGAAGACTAGTCATATGTGCTTTGGTTTGCCTTCATCTCTTTTTTTGTCCTCTTTTACTTTTCTTTTTACATCAACTTGTTCTCATCACTACATATACAACAGCTTTGAGCTCTGAACAAATAATAATTATCCCCACATTACATATCAATTATCTTTGGTCAAGAGGCTGATTTAACATTTCATAGTGTCCATCCTCTTAATTTATGTTTGCAAAGAAACTGCAACAGTATGCCTTTAGAATCCTCTAGTGCAGTTTCTACATTAATTTTTTTTCTTTTTTTATGGAAACTTCTTCAGTGGGAAAATAATCGTCATATTTTGTGGGCACTGATCTCCATATTCTTGGTGGAGCATTTCATATTCTATCTCACAGGGCTAAAAGAAATGACTGCAAAAACCCAGCTGACAGCTCCTTTGTGTTTGGATCACTATGAACCAGAGTCTCCCAATTTTCAAACATGTCAGAAACAAACATGAATATCCTGTTGCTATTATTAGGCATTGGGAAGGCACTGAAAAGTTGGAAATCTAAGTCAGCAAGGCTTGTGCACATGGAAAAACAGTCCCTTGGGCTGCAAATGTAAGCATGTATGTCACTCATAATATCTTAAAGTGATTTTTGCAATCACTACCTTAGTTATGAAGATGAGAAGAACTAAGTTGGACCAAAATCTTCCTCCTAACAGAGGAGTCTGTGGAAGCTGTAGAAGCAGTTCACTGCAAACAGATTTGGGAACAGTCTTCTGTTATGTTTCACCTTGCTAATGGTAACAAACAGGCTTATAGTTTAGCATCATTTTCAAAATATGCTAGTGTGCACTTTTACAGCTGTGGCTGTAATTCAAAGTATTATTTGAACACTTGTATTGCAGTCACACTTCACCATATCCTGATACAATATGAAATTTTGCTAGAAAATATTTCTGAGGTTAAAAGATTATTTTCCTGAAATCAACAACTTTCAAATTTGCCTTCTAATTTTCAAGGACTTCTTCCCACAGTTAAATAGATATTTTTCAGTGCATCATTTACTTTGCCCTTCTCTCCACTCTCCCTCCTTCAAAAAAAGAAAAAAAAAAAAAGAAAGGAAGAATAGATGTTTGATTTGAAGAATGTCCATCTGCAGCCAACAGAAAGAAAACTACTTTGATTTTTGTGCAAACTTATGACTCATGGTCCTCATCAAGAGGGAAAACTTTGTTCACAGCCTCTCACTGTTTTTTCCACCACTCTTTATGCACTTGGGAGATGCCCTCCAGACAACCAACTTGCATGCTTCCATGTATTTTTTGGGTGGGGATGGCTCCCCAAATAGTTCATTTTTTTTTTCTTTTATCTGTGGTGAATCTAGTAAACATTCTTTTAGATTTTCTATATTACAGTATTGTAGCACCTCGCACAAATGGGTAGAATTTGAAACGGAAAATACAGAGATGACAGCAGTGATTGTAATTACTCTGTCTATACCGTTGCCCTGTTTTATCACTGAAATAGGAGGTGTGGTGTGGATAATCATGTTCAAGCTAGAGGTCAGAGCACCAGTCTTCAAGATCCTAAAGCTAAGTGCAGAGATTGATGATCCAGCACCCCAGAAATGCCCAGGGTTTTGGTAGCATCCCAATTAGCAGAGTTCACATGCACATCTCTTGACCCACAATGAGGTTGATTCACACAGACCAGTGAAACACAAGCTGACCTCACCACATTTGGTCTGTGGCTCACTTGTATGGGCTGCCTGTGCAGAGTGACCAAATGTGAACCTCAGCAGCCAGAAATCCTCATGAGAGCAGAACAGCTGGTTCTCTGAGATACTGGAATCCACATCTTCTGAAAGGCCAGGAGCCCTCATCATAAACATGGACTCTCATTACAGCAGGACCCTGCCATGTGTGTTCCTGGCTGGGCTCCTTAGCAGCTCTGCAATGGCAGCAAACAGCTGGGCAGTATAATTGGCCCTGGGAGGAGGTTAATCTTCTCTGTTCAAACAGCTGGGTGCATGATACCAATGTCATACTAAGAACAAAGAGAAAAAAGAGCAAAGGATTTAATCTGTTCTTACACAGCAGCATCCTTTTATGCTCAGATGGCAACTTGTTGATGAAGAGGTACTGCCGGCGGATAACTTCTCACTCCCTTGATTTTAACCATAATTTATGAAGAATATGTAATTTTACGACATTAAAGAAAAGTATTACAGTCCAAGTAAGACACATTTTATTCCGCAGAGTGCTGTCTGACCTCCTGTACTAAATATTAGTAACTTAAGACACATCCAATACACCATATGTGATTTTGGAGGCTTAATATTTTCCCACCTATAATACGTATCAAATAATACCTGCAATACTAAGGGAATGCAAATTCTCCCTCCAAGATAAATACCGTTGACTAAAGAACATCACTTCTCTGGCCTTTCCTCCATTACATGGTTGGAAATCTATACCAGTTCGTTACAGATAAAAGAGGCACCTTCTACTGAAGAGTCACAGATGTGCAGCAGAGACAAAGTACTGATCATGACAGACCCCTGGTGCCTAACATGGAGCAAAACAAAAGATCAGCTTAATTGTAAAAGCTTAGGAGCCAACAGATTTGGCATTTCTTTTGAGATGTATCAATTCTCACTCAACCTTTCATTTTCTGTGGCTGTAAAAGGGATTTTGGCTGTCAACTTCCATGGCAACAGAACCAGGCTGCTGATGTCTTTTGACTTAGTTTCCCAGTCAATAAAATGGAAAGGCCTGTGCCTCTTTCATGGGCATATAAACACACTAATGCTGGCCCTGCATGCTGAGATCCATGTATTCGATTCCAGAGTGTTATTGAAACTGATTGATGCAGCTCATTACTGGGCTGTAGGCCAGAGCAGCTTTTAAGTCCCTTCCAGTGCAGCAAATTTTGGCTGTATAATAAACAGAGCCATGCCTCTATGCAGATCCATCATAAATACAAGGCATCTGTGATCACAAAAGAGTGAGTTCATAGAGTGAAGCAGAAGGAGTGGTGAGGTGGAGGGACTGGACCCTTGTTGGTGGAGATAAGCCCTGTCAGTAATAGTGCACGTCCTAGTTCCATGTGAGGGTACCTCCCTGCATTTCTTTCCTTGCTATCTGATTGCTGCTGCAATCTGTCCCTGAAACATCTAAGCAGAAAGATTCCTGTATAACTGTACATAGGGGTGCACACTCTCCCATGGGCTAAATGCAAAAGGACTGGAGGAGAGAGCAAGTACTCAGATCACATTGTAGTACAAATTCTCCATCTGTGTTTCAGCTAATGATAATTTCTTCTTTGTTGGGGTTATTTACATATTGAACTCAGCTGAAAGAAAAAAATAAACCACAAATCCCTTCACAATTTAAATACTCTTGAAAGAAACAAGGACAAGATAAAATTCATATTTAAAGATATTGGCAGGAAATTCATATGGGGTTAAAAACTGTGTTGGTTCATCCTGTCTCATTTTCCAAAACATTTTTATTACTGCATTACTTTTCCCAATTTATATATCTTCACTCTTGCATAATGTAGTTTAAAGAGTGGAATCTAGTTTCTTTCAGCCCTAGGGCCCTACCCTGCCATGTTGCATTACATCAGGTTTTATAATCATCGTATATTTATATTTCTCACCCTAATCTTACAAAAACAGTTCTGTCTTCCTATTTACATTTTATATACACTTCAACTTCTGCAAGTCTATTTCAGCTTGGCTTATGAAGGATTTCCAAATATTGCTGCTGTGCCACAGAAAATTCAGAGACACAGGTAGGTAACTGTGATAAGCGTGACCTGGTTCTGGAGCTGACAAAATATGGAAATCTGACCTTCATGTATGCTGCCATGGAGGGACTCTTATGTTGGAGCTTCAGCAGTTCTCAGCATGAGGAATAACTGAGTTTTCCTACCCCTTTGTGACACAGAGCTCAGCTATAAAAAATGTGCCATCTGCTGAAAGGTTGTGCTCTGATTTAACATCCCTGAGGATTGCTTTTTCCATTCAGACTATTCCTTCATCTGTCTCAGGGAACTGTTTTGATCAGCCAGGCGTGGTACCATAGAGTGGCTTGTATCCACACTGACAGCTTCTGGAGAAACTTAAGTTTGCTTTTACCACCCAGATATTCACAGGTACTTTGTAGGTACCCTTGGGATAATTACTAGCTACATGTGTGATTTATCACTCCAAGGTGCCTGAGACATCATAGCACGCCAAATGTTTGGTGGTTTTATGCCATGATATCACACGTGTGAGAGGTAACTGGCATGAGAGCAGCACAGGAAGTCAGGGATCAAAGTCCTAGAGAGGTAATCTTGAAAGATTCTGCAGTAAAAGGACTCAAGTCTAGCGTGGAGTGGCCCAAACTGCTGTCCAGAAAAGGGTCGCAAAGGTTATTAAGGGACTGCGGCATGTCTCCTGTGAGGAGAGGCTGAGAGAGAAGGGACTGCTCTGTATGGAAAACAAGAGGATCAGGGGGGCAGTGGGCACAAATCAAAACTCAGGAGGCCCCTTCTGAACATCAGGAAACACACTCTCACTGTGAGGGTTATAAAGCACTGGCACAAGTTGCCCATGGAGGTGGTGGAGATATTCAAAAGCCATCTGGACACACTGCAGGGCAACCGGCATGTGGTGGCTGTGCTTGGGCAGGGATGTTGTACAAGATGACCTTCAGAGGTCCTTTCCATCCTCAACCACTCTCTGATTCTGTGATTCTGCAAAACTTTTACAGGGATTGATTTACCTCAAAACACAAGAAATTGCCTTCTTACATGCAAAATAAATTAGATTTCTAAATACCTAGTAGAAATAATGATGTTTATCAAAACAAACCAATTTAAAAGTTTTCAAATACAAAACTCAGGACAGAAGGCAGATATTTAATGCTAAAAATTGAGTGTGACAGAGAATACACAAGTTAGCAAGTTTTCAGTGGAATTCACAGGTCTGGCCAAAGCTCCTATTTTTCAGCTGTGGGCCCAGCATGCCTGGCTAAAATTAGGGCTGATTTTTCTTCACCTCTGAAATAACATGACATATGTCATTAAAGTAAAAACTGAAAGCCCTATTAAGGAAGAGTGATGATTACACACTTGCAGCAAAAATGTATTTAAAATCATGGCATCAACTACTACCTTGATTTTGTAAGGAAAATTGGAACTCATTGATACAAAGTTGGAAATCAATTTAGTCTTTTGCAAGGGAAAGAAAGCACAGAATGAAGGAAATGCAAATAAAAAGAACAACCACTTAGCACTGATTGTGCTAGTAAGACTTTTCTCTGTGATGCTCCATACTTGTCAGCACTCTCTTTAAGCATCAAACGTAAGAAGGACAAAGCATTTTTTAAATGCTTAAACTACACTTTATTCTAACTTTCTGTGCAGATGCAAAGTTTGCTGGCAATTGCTACCCACAGCTTGAAGGATTCATGTCAAAACCCTCCTCCACATTTGGAGATATTTCAGATGCTTTCACTGAAATCAGCACATTTCCTTTTCAGCTGCTCTGGCCTTTAATTGAGATATCTCCTTTATGTATTTAATTTTTTTTTAAGATGACACGAAGGACAGAACCTCAGATCACTGCACGAGAAACTTCACCCTTTTTCCTGACATAGTTCTGTAGCCATCCCTTTCTCTCAGGATGCGCAGCAGTATATATCCATCTATCTATTCATCCATTGATTTATATTTTAACTATCCTTTTAGCTATCCATCCATCCATCCATCTACACACCTACTATGTTCATCCATTTATTCATGTAAGGAGGCATTCATTGTAAGAATCCAAAGTGCCTTCCCATGTTGAAAGTTCAGACAGTATTTCCTCTCTTATATTCACTGCCATGGAAAGCTCGAATAGCAGGCCAGTTTGACTTGAGTTCTAAGGGTTAAAATTTCATGCATTAGGTAATACCAGCCCCAATACTGTGCAGTGTGAGAATCAGCTTCAGGCTGATTTCTCCTGTTTCCATTGGGAAACTTCAATGATGTTAAAAACTTTCCTAATAGTGATTTGCTAAGTGGGGTGCCATGGGGCTAGTAGAGAGTTGTTCATGGCAAAAAGGACGGAAGCTAAGACCTAGGACACAGAGCTAAGCAGAGTGAAGATCTCTGCTTGAATACAGCCAGTTAGGATTCAAGGGCAATCACTGTTGAAAGAGTAGTACTGGTGATGGGCAGGTGGCTATCATCAAACACAAAAACTCCGTGGAAAAGGAGCCTCTTTTGGTGAAACCCTCTTTTAGAGCATGAGGACCACCAGACCAGTACAAAACTAACAAATCCTGACAAAGGACCTAAAGCAGCGCTGTGAACACTCATGGATGTAGTTTTTAAACTTAAAAACAGCTAAAATCTTGATGCTGCTCCAGAAACACACTTGTGTGAAGGTAATGAAGAATCATTTCCGGTAAATTTAATCAATCTGTTCTTAGATCAAATCTAAACAACATAATTCCCAGAAATACACTTAATCAATCTCTGTTGTACTGTCCATTGTCTGACTAGCAGGTTTTCCAGCCCTTTGCTACCAATGTCCTTCAACACATTTAAAGCTGCACACATATATTCATAAACTCCTGTTATTAATCAATGTATGTGGTGACAAGAAAGGTATTTAAAAAGCAAAATAAATGTGCTTCATATTTTCTGCAGAAGTTACATGAAATCCAAATTTAAATCTTAATTTCAGTCAAAAGTCATCCCTGTGATACAACACACTGAACTGCACCATCACAGCTGAATGCCCATATCTCTGGAAACAAGTTGAAATACAAACCCTAATCTGAAGACCAAGTCTAGTTGCAGGTGTGTAGCTTGCACATCACATCTCATCTGCCCAAGGAGCAAGAATGAGTCAACTGACAAGATAAACAAGGATTGTGGTCCAACACAAAAATTTTCTTTCTGTATCTTTATGCATTTAGTATGCCCATCATTATCTCCTACTACACTTTTCATAGCTCGTCTACCTATTACTTCTCATAAGCATTAATCCAGAATCTCCTCTTAAGTCCCCTTCTTTAGAACTGTCTCTCCCTCAGACCTATTCCCTTACACGGACAGTCTTTACATCAGCATGATTGCTGGAGTGAAAGACATTTCCCCTGACCACTGTTCAAGAATGAAGGTTCACCAAAGTATTCACCTAATTTTTGTTTTTCTTGAAGAAATCAACAGTCAGTAAAAGCTGATGCTGAAGCATGCAATGGAATACAGGTGCAAAAGGTGTTTACTCTGTTGCTCAAGATGGTTATTCAAATGACCTTATCTGTAATTCTCTCCAAGTTGATGCTTATCAAAGGAGGAGCAGTATGCCAAGCTGACACCTACTGAGGCAATTTCAAAAAACATCTGCTGAGAAATAGCCATACATTCTTCCAAGGAAGGATTTTTTGGTAGTGGTTCCAATATTTCTTGTGTCTCAGATGGGACAAATTTTTCAGCAGCATAGGCTCTTTCGGAAGATTTGGGCTCATTTCCTCATGTTTACAAGCTTGTGTATTCTGCAGTCAGAAAGGATCATTGTGATCATAGAGTCTGAAAGTTTCCACACAGAGGCCATGGTAGTTTTGTTCCTAGAAACTGGACTAAAGGATGTTCAGAATTAAAGTTTTGCCTGAGAGACTCTTGGCAATGGAAAACCTGTCACCTCCTCTATGGAAATTCTTCCAATCTTTAATTAACCTCGGTGTTCAAAAATGTGTTTTATTTCAAGCTTGAATTTGTTTGACTTCCAATAAATTGGATTTCATTATATCTCTGTCTGCAAGACTGCAAATCTTCTCATTATCATAGCTTTCCATGTCTCAGGACTTCAATAAAATAATCAGGTAATCCTTCAATCTTTTCTTTGATAAACTGAATAGATTAATTCTTAGCGTCCATATGAGAAGCGTTTTCCCAGTTCTATTCTTTTCCTAGCTGCTCTTTAAATGTAAGTTGTGTAGCTAAAAATGATTTCAAAGGGGCTGGCAAACACTTGGTAATATCTTCCTAACAAGTCGTAAATTTAATACAGGGCACATGGAAAATTTCAAGAGTCCTGCTCAGTCATTCCAGGATGCTGGTGACCTCTTCCTGTTAGATTGCTAGTGCTGTATCAGAAGTTGTAGGTAGGAGCCATGGTTGAGGAGAGAAGCCTCCAGCTGACAGATGTCACTTGTGGTAGGATTTGCCTGCCTAAACAGGGGGTGTAGTCCTGCTCAGACTGTGAGGAAATATCCCACATGGCCCCAGCTCCTCTTCTAAAAGGTTTAAGTTTCTCTTATGTCCTGTGTCATATTCACCAGGCAGAAGAATTCAGTTCCTTAGGACACTTAAAATGGTACCTCTTTATTTATTTATTTTTTTTTAATAATTGAATCTCAGCCTCTGTGCCATTCAGAAGAGTTATGGAATTTAAAAGCATCCTCAGAATGATGCCATTATGCAGGTTCTATATCAGTGGTGAATTTTACCAGGAAGATATCCCAGAATAATCAACCAGAAGACATAGAGTCACACCTTTAAGTGTGCAGTGTAATTATCTTACTAGTAAAGATGTGGCTTGCTGATAATCTGTATAATCTACTGCATTTTCATCTCTGCTGTTGAAAGAGTTTTAACCCACCAAAAGTATGCCCTGTCTATTCCATTTTTTTTTTCTAGGCGTTGTATTGTACTAAATCAAATTCCCAGGAGAAATCCAGCAATTTCATTTTATCAGCAAAGTTGTTGCAATTAACCAGACCTGTAATCTTGCCCAAAAAGATTAAAGGTTTATTTGACAACGCCTACTTTCCACAAAACTTATTTGCCTGATATTATTTTTATTTTTACTTTCTAATTTTTGATTAATGAAATCCCAGATTAATTGTTCTATCAAACAGTTAGTCTAAGTGGCCTGCTGTTCATTGGTCTATTTTGTTTTTCTCCTTTAACATATATAAATTTTATAAATGGCAGCCCTCCAGCAATACAGATTGTAATTTAGGTATTTTTATTTTTTTCAAGAGATATTAGATATTAACACAAGCCATTCACAAAAAATCCATAGCTTATTTACTACTCTTGCAGAAATTAGCCTGTTGGTTTTAAAATGTTTATTTTCAACACATACTGTTTAATACTGTCCTTTCCTGTGGAGGATGACCCTCACTGCCTATCTCCATTATTGCATAAGCCAGGTAAATTTCTCTGCCTTCATCCAAATCTTGCTAGGCAAGAGTAAAAATCAGCACTGAGAAAGATTATGCATGTAAATGGATATAATGGATCAATGTAATTTTGAAGCTTCCCAGTGGCAGCCAGGGAGCATATTTGAGGTTTTCTCTATTGTCTTTTAAGTCATCACTGCTTATGAAAACACTTTCACAAAAGTAACAGTATAATGAGCATGCACTGTGGGCCAACACGATGTATTCTCTTATGCCTAAAGCACAGGACAAGGAATTTAAACTTTTGGATTCCATTCATATCTCTCTGACTGGCATGAAAAATTATCTTTGCCTCAGATAATGCCTTGTGCTCATTTTCTCTCTCATCTTTTTTTTCCGATTGTGCATTCACACTATAAACACTTTGGGGCAAAGGTGGTGCTGTGCAGTCAATAATACCTACTGGGCTGCTATTAAAATTATGGGTTTAATGTGGTACCTCTGCACAAATAATTGATAATATCAATAACTGATAGGACAGGCTGCTGGTGGTAAAATTCAGATGACCTCCCTTATGTCCTTACAGCTTTCATCTCATCAGAAAGCCCTCAAAACACCACAGCCAGTCTGTTACAGAAAACATGCATCTCAGCTGCTTGTTTGAAATTTTAATTAGAATGCAAAACAGATATGATCCTTGCTACCTGCTATTTATTGGCTCTGGGCAATGATTTCTGTACTCCAACAGCAACCTAAATACAAACTGTTTTACAAAGCCCAACCATGTCTGTATTTTATCTTTTTTTTTTCTTCCTCACTCTTGTGCCATTTCATGCATAGCTTTATTTCCTTCTTTTCCTGTGTAAGAGTATTTACGTACAATACATATATATAATAAACAAAAATAGTGCATACACATTTATAGTCAAAAACTCAAGCTACCATAACTTCTTCTTCCCCAACAGCCCAGCTGTACTTTCCCCTCATCTCTATCCTGCCACTAAGTGCTGGAACCTGCACTTCGCTCAGAACATTTTAAATGAGCCTCTGCACCCAAACACGTGGCTCAGCAATGTCTTTATAAATAAAGGTCTGTGTAGGTAGCAAAACTGCTGCAGATATGAGTATGTGTATAAGATGAGTATGAGAAGGCCCAGTTTGGAGATGACAGGAGAGACATGCAGCCACAGTCTGATTCCTCAGAACATGCTCAGTGGGCTGCAAATGGAACTTTAGACCTTATACCCTTTAATAGAAGTTGGGCTCATCAAGTTAGGATGAACTCTTCAGGAGGTAGGACTAACCTCCTCCCTTGTCTTCAAATGCTTTTCTTCTCAGTCTTCTATCTTCCAACCCTTTGGCTTCAGCAGTATTTGCTTCAACTCACTACTTTGATGGACCCAGCAGGCCACAGGCAAAGGTGATGTTTTAAGTATAGAGGATTTGAGCAGCACACTGGGAGGCTATTATGAGTCTAAGAACTGGTCTCTACAACCTCATTCATTTTCAAGGACTACTGGCATCAGTGAGAGCACTTGCATGGTCCAACTATTCACCAATGTTAAGGCTGCACATGCTAGGCCAGAAAAGAGACATCATTCTGCTCTCTTACTTGTGCTGAAAATTGCTCTGATCTAAACCAATCCCACCTCGTAAAAATTTTTGTCCTGATAAATAAAACTGCCAGATTTTATATTCGTATAACATCAAACTGGCCCAGTCACATCTGTGGGTTGACGCAGTACTTGATTTTTAGGACCATTGATTACTGGGCCCAGTCCTCTTTATCTTTATTGATGACACGGAGGAGAAGACCAAATGTTCTCTCAACATATTTGTGGCTGACAAGAAATTGGGTGGGACTGTGGTTCTGCTGCAGTATAGGAGAGTTCTGCAGAGGGATCTGGATATGTGGGCTGAGGCCAAAGTTCAATAAGGGTGAGTGCTGGCTCCTGCACATGAACCACATCACCCCATGCTACCGTTTGGGGGAAGAGTGGCTTCAAAGCTTTGAAAGCACAAAAGGACCTTGGGGTGCTGGTCAACAGTAGCTGAATATGAGCCAGCACAATCTCAGGTGGCTGAGAAAGCCATTGGCATTCTGGTTTATATAAAAAATGGTGTGGCCAGCAGGACCAGGGCAGTGATTGTTCCCCTCTACTTGGCACCAGTGAGGCCACATCTGGAGTGTCGTGTCTAATGCTGAGCCAGTCTTTACAAGAAGGACATTTGGGTGCTGGAGTGTGTCCAAAGAAGAGCAATGGAGCTGTTGAAGGGTCTGGAGCAAAAGCTCTATGAGGAGCAGCTGAGGGAGCTGAGGGTGTTTAGCCTGTAAATGGCGAGGACACCTTATTTCTCTCTACAACTCACTGAAAGGAGGCTGTAGCCAAGCGGGGATTGGCCTCTTCTCCCTGACAGCCAGCAACAGGATGAGAGGACAGAGCTTTAAGCTGCACCAGAGGAGGTTCAGATTAGATGTCAGGAGGAATTTCTTCACTGGTTGTCAAGCATTGAGACTGACTGCCCCGTAATGTAGTGGAGTCATCGTCCTTGAAGGTGATCAAGAAACAACTGGACATAGCACTTGCTGTAGTCTAATTGACAAGCTGATGATCAGTCAAAGATTGGACTCGATCTCAGAGGCCTTTTCCAACCTAAATGGCTCTGTGATACCAACCTTTTTCTTGTAACTTGCTCATATGCCTCAATCTGAACATGTGACCTATGTAATCCTACCCTCCAGTACAAAGTCTGTCTAGAATATTAATTTCTATACATTTCAGCTCTAGCATGCAATGTGAATGCAGATCAGCGATGTACAAGTGCCCAAACTCATCAAATGTATTTTTGATGACAGAGTAATTTACCGTAATTTTTTTTTCTCATAATCATTTAAAAATATATATGAGTTACCAACAGATTCAAGGAAAATCCAGAAGTTACAACTCTGGTAAAGAAAACAATCTTTGGTTCAACAAACAAGTTCTCAGAGAATTCCAAAAATAAAAGGCAAAAAATTACTAAAGATTAGACCACATGGATTAATAAAGCATAAAACAGTAGCATGTTGATATGAATGGTTGAAACAGAAATAAAAAGTTCCCACTGTTAAAAAAAGTACAAGATAATATTGATATTGGAGAGCCCAACTGATATTCAAGTTACAAGAAGAGCTTAACAATATTTCTGTGTTGCATTAATTGAAGAATTCTGAAATGTTGGCTGGATGGAGCAAGATTGGATATGTATTGAACTGGACAGGATAGAGCAGGCTGGAGCTAGAAGGAGCATAAGACTGTATACTGGATTCAGAGCACACTTAGCCCAGACTTCTGTCTTCAACATTGGCCACTAGTGAAGTCCTAGGAAAAGCAAGAACAAGATAAACAAGTACAATAATTTCTACTCTAACACTTGTCCACGGGATTCTTGTGTGTTTTGTGTTTTGTTTATGTAGCAACACCAATGAATAGCTCCACCAAGCTCCTCTCCCATCTCTCACTGAGTCCATCTAAACTCCTTGTACCTACAACATCTGTTGGCAAGGAGTCCCGTGGATCTGTTACATGGAGAAGCACTTACCCTTGGCATTGCACCAGCAGTGTCCCCTGGCACATCCTGAGAGCACATTTATAAACAAAGAGGTGACTTAATCTTCCACAGTGACCCAGAAATTCCTGAGTGAATGACGTAAGCGATGCAGATTGATTGTGATGAGAGTACATGCACAAGTCACAAATGTGCACCTTCATCTACGTAACAGCACATAGCAGTAGCAACACTAACAATCCCAATAACAATGCTTTTATAAGTAGAACACCTTTTTTTTTCTGACTTTTCTTGGACATTTGAAAAACTCAGCGAGCTATAAGGCCTGAAGCAAATTACCTTGCAATTGCACTGGGGCATCTCTCTTTGGTCTGTGGTTATCACAAACAAAACCGGCTGTCAAAAAACTCAATTTCCTCTGCTCAGTGAAATGCACTGCTCCATTTCTGAGGGCAATGATCTCAGCCAAGGGAAAGCTAATTGCTACTAGCTGCCACCTGAGATAAGACACATCTACAAGTAGCCCAGTATGTATCAAATGGGCAAAGAGAGACACCACAGTTAACACAAAGTCATCAAATCTTATGAATCCTCTGTATCAACAAAATACACAATTGATTCAGTGCCCTACCTTAGGCAACAGAGTCTTAGACAAGTCCAACAGACTGTGTGGCCATAACACAGCAAAAATGACTGCTTGTGTTTTTATCCAAACTTCATAAATTTAGTTAGATGGCAAGCAAATGCAAACAGTTCTAGTAGTACCAGCACAATCTGAAGAACAAGAAATTTCCAGTAAGCTACTTGCAAAGAGTCACAGCTGTTGGGCACTGTGACCATATGCAGGTGCCAGTTTATTCCAGCTATGACAATATTGCCTAAAGAAGGACTATTTTGCAGCCATTAGTCTGTCTTCCAGTAAACTTCTTCCTAATACCAGGGGTTTGGCAGTACCAGGGGTTTGAAAGTAAAATCACAGAGAGTAATTGCATTTCTCCCATCAAGAATTTCAAATATATTTTCACATTTTATATTAACCAGTAATAACAGAATATGATGACCATTTATGGGTGAGCCAAAGAAGCAAATAAATAAATGAATAATGAAGAAACCCAGCCAAACGAAGTCTAGACTGATATGAAACCACATTTCTACAGTGATTCAAGTATATGTAAGTCAGACTCTGCTACTCAGCAGGATCTTTGAGTATCAGAGCACACCATATCCACAGACAGGATGAGATTCAGATATCAGGAAAGCGTGAACTGCAAATGGCAATTTCTCACTGACATCTTAAACAAAGTGTAATTCTTATCTCATTCTGTTCAAATTAATCCTGCAATGAGAACATGTCCTTGAATAAAACAGATCAAGGGATTTTTTTTTTTTTTAAGCCTGGTATTTTACCTAGGACCTAGGATCATAAAATGATTGTGACACTGGCCGAAGGTGGAGGATCAATGAAAACTCCCAGTATATGGATGACAAAGGATAATGCTAATTACCCGTAAATGAGATTCAAAAGTCAGTCATGGGGGTATGAAAATGAAATTACATCACTAAAAGAAATTGCTATTCACAAGAGTAGCTGGCCAATAAGTAATTTTTCAGTTGAGGACTAGGAATGGGGAGCCAGGGCAGGAGACAAGTAGACTGGAGGATTGAATAGCTCTGCTGAGCTAAGCACAGATATTGCTGCAGTCCTGGAAACTTTTTCCATTTAAGAGGACATCATAGTGATCCCTACCAAACTGTTCCCAGAAGTCCCCATGCCATGGGCCTCAGATCAGCTTATGTCTCACAGCTGATTTTCCAGAAATTTGATTAGAACAAATCTTTCATGGCTATGTATTACTTCATATATTAACATCAGGGTAATCTTACGTGTTTCCAGCTTGCTCTGTTGGCTTAATAAACTCTCAACCTTTTCCTTCAAGGAATCTCAACCACAAATGTGAGAACCCTCCAGGGTACCACCTTGAAGCAGTTACAAACTACTTGTTCATCTGTTTGTGTAGCAGCCTGAGCTGCTCTTAATCCCATTGAGATGATTAACCATCAGGACAACCTGTGCACACAGGACCTGAGCATGTGGAATTGGGCACGTGCCGAGGCCTCCTGATGATCCTGCAGCACAGAAGAGTAACCAAGCCTCAGCTCTCTTTGGTATACAAAAACGTCCTCAACAAACAAACAGAAAACCCCTCCAAAAAGACTAAAATACTGTAATCAAAACTAGTAGATACCTCTGAGTATGCTGGCTTCCATTTTTTCCTCACAGCTTTCTCAGACATTAAGAAAGATTGTGAAGCTTAAGCTTTGCAGAGCTGTCTGAGAACCTCAACCAAAATGCATTACACTAATGAAGAGGACAATCTATGCTTTTTGACCTGTACTACTGGAGCAAGCTGAAATAAGGCTGCTCCCAAACATGAAGTTGTTCAGATATTAATACAGGACATATATTCCAAAAGTGTCACTCATGGACTCTGAGTCCCACTCCCCTCATATCACTGCCAGTGCAGAATAATTCAGATGACTTGACAAGAATTGAAGCGTAAGTCAAGAAAAATTTTCTCCTTGAAGAAGTCAAAGCACCAGCTGTGTCTTCAAACACCCGTAACCCTGATGATTTTAGTGACTATAAATGGATGGAAAGAGAGCAATATTGACTTTGTGCTCTTTCCCCATTGCTCTTGAGAAGCTGCAGATCCACCAGGAGCTGTACAGGAGACATCATTTGCAGCAGCCTGGGGTTTGGCAGCTTGCTTTTCTTTGTCTTTATTTACCCAGTGCCACTCATTAAACCTAAGATGCAAACAAATAAATTATTCCTATCACACCAATTATACACTCCATAATGAAGTCAGAGAGCACAAAGCTCTCAGAAAGCCTTTTCTTTGTAAAGACTCTGCAGCAGTTTTATTTCAGAGTTTCTTTCTTTTAGATATAATTTCTTTATGGGAGTTCTCCATTCTGTGCTAGTAGTGACACCTGGCTAGCTGCTTGGTAAGACTGAAGTAATTTTAATTTATATTGATCCAGAGTTTCTAGTCCCTTCCTGTTGAGAATATCTGTATCTGTCCATATTTTTCTTTTTTGGACCTAGTCTTGAAAAACTGATGCATTCAATGAAGCTGTTTTCTTTGATGGCTTCACTGACTTCTGTATTTTTATACAAGGAATGTAATCTTATCGATGTGTTCAAGACCTATAAAAAAATGACCTCAGTTACTGGTGCTACACTGTGCTGCATTCCCACACTGTTGCTCATACAATAAGTAGGGATGAGGAGGACATCCAGACATCAATGTTGAACACTTTTGTGCTTTGGGGTTTTTTGTCTTTAGCACACTGTGGATACATAGAGGTGATTGGAATTGCTGCCTGGTATTTGGGAAAGCTGTAGGATGGTGTGACTAACACCGTGTCAGGAGCTAGGTAAGTGGAGGAGTGATAAGCAGAGTTTGGTTTACTCCACATGCAGCGCATCTGCCTATATGATGACAGAGAAGAAAATATTCTGCATCCTCCAAATGATGCTAAACACTGCCTGTTTCACTACCCGTGCAAGCAGGAAGACAAATAAAAACAATTTGCTGTACAAGACGTAATCACATCTCTAAGAATCAGTTCCTTCCAGCATCTCTTTGGGAAGCGGTTCTTCACTCACCGTGGAGGACAGACCACAACTAAGGAGTACCTTTTACCTGATTAGTGCCTTCTTCAAAATGCTGTTCTCCTACTAAAAAGGGCTATCAACTGATGGCTTACTTAAGCTTGAGGTCCTTTCAAAATCTAATATTAAGGTGCAAACATTTCTAATAATTCAATTTCCACAGCTCCAACTTGATTTTCATAACACAGTTATTCTTACTTGTTGGCGTCTAAATTGATTAGAGGAGTGTTTGGTGCTTTCAGTATTTGGAACCAAATTTCACTTCTGCAGAAAAGTGTTTTACTTTACTAAGAGATCTTTTGATTATCTAGCTAGACAATTACTCTAATTTTCTTCATATTTTCTATCTTTTCTAACATCTCCATTAAATTTTTATGGAATCATTCACTTAATGATGTATTACTTCCATTTGTCTTTCTGCCTTCTACAGCTGCTTCTCACTTTAGGACAAACTATCCCATCACAGCAGAATCAAAAGACCTGCAGCTAACAGAACAAAAAACCTCAGAGTTTGAATCTCAGCAATTCAATAAGCTTTACAAGGCTCAAGAATTTAAATCTCTCTTTTCAAGCAAAGCATTCAATCACTTTGTTCCCTTGCTTTGCTACTGATCCTAAATAACACTAAATCCTCACAGTTACAGTTTTCTGAAAGCAAGGTAGAGGTTTTATTATTTCCTCCAGAAACAATGTGACTTTGCAAGATTGTGAGAAAACTGTTGGTCTACCTTGGGCTTAGTATAACTTTGGGGGAAAAGCTTGGGATGATTGCTTAAAATCCTATAATTTGGGTTGTTTGCCTCAACACCATATTCTTTGGCAATTGAGCTGGAAGGACTGACATAGCATTGCTTATTTCTGAAATATTTAATTTTGGTTTAAAACAGAGTGCTAAAATTTACCATTTTTGATTCTCCATCTCACTTGAAAATAGAATCATAGAATGGTTAGGTTTGGAAGGGACCTTAAAGGTCATTTTGTTCCAAACACCCTCATGGATTTATTTAGATCCCCATCCAACCTGGCCTTGAACACCTTGAGGGATGAGGAGTCCACAACAAAAATTTAAAATCCATTTATTTAATGTATTTTAATATAAAATTAACTGTTGAAATTATTAACATTATAAAGCTATTATCTATGCATAAATCTATAATAATTTAATGATCATATCTTTAGTGTACATTTTTTACATTTGTTGGAGATCCTCAGCGTCCATGTCCTTTTTCCCATGTTCTCATTGAATCACTGACTTGTTTGGGTTGGAAGGGACCCAAAGATCATCTAGTCCCCACCCCTGCCATGGGCAGGGACAGCTCCCACCATCCCAGCTTGCTCAGAGCCCCATCCAGCCTGGCCTTGAACATTTCCAGGGATGGAGTGCCCACAGCCCCACTAAGCAACTTGTTCCAGTGCTTCACCAACCCCCGTGAGTAAAGGATTTATTCCTATCATCTTTTCTAAACCCACCCTCTTTCTGTTTAAAAATCACTGCCCCTTATCCTGTCACTGTCAGTCCATATAAAAAGTCCCTCTCCCTCCCGTTCATAAGACTTCTTTAGGTACTGGAAGGACAAAGTTAGCTTGGCCTGTTCCAGTTTGAACAACCCCAACTCTTTCCATCTCTCTGATAATCTCTGTGGCCCTCCTTTGGGCTAGCTCCAGAGCTGTATGCCATGGCCAATGCTAAGCATTAGGGAAGAGTGTCTTCTGTGCAGAAACCCATATTACCAGTCCTGAATTAACTTCCAGAGCTTGCAGGGGATAGTATGTTATTTATGAATCATCACACCCAAAATATATCCCAAATCTTCTGTAGGCTTCCAACTCACATGAAGGTCCATTCTTTGTTCCTGAATTATTGTTGTAAGACTTAATTTGGAAGTATTTTACACGATGGTTATACTGACCTTTTGGACCATCACTGGCTCAGGCATTTGCTGAAAAGGAGAATGTGACTACTGCCCAACTGATCCAACCTCCTCTCTTCATCCAGCCAGATATAAAATCACACAAAGCAGTGGATTTGAGTGAAATCCAAGTCTGAAAAGGAAAAGCAGAGGTCAATGGAGCTATTCCCCACTCTGAGGTGAAACATTGCTAACTGAGGCATAAGAGAAAAGGTGACAGTGACATCCAACACTGGCAGTGAGGTGGCGATGAAGCTGAGTCTGCTGGTTTTAGAACTCTTGAAGATTGACATGGTCATTTAACCACTGCTCTAGCTTCCCTCAACTGCTGCTTATCTCAGGTTCATCTAGAGTACTGAAACATCCCCTTGTGAGGTTAGTTTTATTTCCATCTGCTGGGAAGGATGTATAAATTTTGGATTGAATCCTCTCTCATGTTCTGAGTTCACAAGGATATGAGATTAATTTACAGTCCTTACAGACATACAACTGATAGTTTTGACTTATGTTTGTAGCATACAAAGTAAATGTTAAAAAGGAAAATGTTAGTTCAAATTGAAAAGTGAAAGCATGCTTTTTGGTTTGTTGAAACAAAACAGGCTGGCATTTGCAAAGAAAAATAGTTCAGTTCTGGAAAGGACAAAGGAAAATGCTCTTGTTTTTGAATGGACTCCTTCTCTTTAATTATTCTTTTAATGAAGCTTGAATCTTCCAACTATAGGCAAATGAATGCATAGTTTCAACCTCAACAAATCAATTTTGTCAAGTTCCTATTTATAAAAAAAGAAGTCTGAAAATGTGTCTTGTTTTTCTAGCTACCACTTAGTCTACAAAGCTAATATCTCATTCCTTTGTCTGACACAGCAGCAGGTAGGAGCTGGGATATGAAATACCCCATGCTGCTCAATACTGCTTGGTCCCAGAAAATTGCTGTTACCTCGACAGCAGCTTTTGTCCAGCCCTCTCCAAGCTGCTCTGGGGAAGCTTAATTAAGGTTTACAGTAACTCTGTAAGGTAAGTGAATATTACTGTCATTTTGTAAAGAAGTCAGCCAAGCTGAAAGAACAAAAACAAAAACTCTGCCTAACATTAAACAAATATAACCACACATATGAAAGTCAGGAGCAGAATTGTAAGAATCAGAGTCATGAGCTCCAAGTACTAGCACCAGAATAAGTTGACAGTTTATACAAAAATCCTCATGCTCATTAGGTTAATCCTGCAGAAATTCTTTTCTAGCAGCTTCTTTTTCTGACTATTCCAGTTTTCTCTTTGCCTGGTGTAAGAAGCCTCTGGCGATAATTGGCAATCGGAGCTACCACTAGAAAATTATTGAGAGTACTTTGGCTAATTGCAAACTCTACCAACTTCACATGCTCATTCAGGTAATAAAAGCCCTTGATTTCTATTTACCAGAAAGCTGATGAGCAGACAGCCAAATGATGCTATTTCCACACCAGGGGGGTTTGCTGCCCTCTGCCTCTGTCCATTGCAGCACCAAAGCCATCCTGCCTCTTGAACACTCAGGGATATTGTCAGCCACCAGGCTCTACTTATTGACAATTTCATCCTTTATCCTAGATGTTCCTTAGGGGAGCACCTTTCATATTTGAAAAATGTCTAAGAGGTAGTGGAAGCTACAGAAAATACAAAAGAAATATTCCTCTAAAAAAGTACAGTCGATACACGGATAGCATTTAGTGGAATGCAGGTTCAAACCAACAACTGAGCTGACAAGAGTTTTATGCTTGGCTATCTGGAATATCATGTTCTCAAGACAGTATGTTGTTGTTCTCTATGACTATGTACAAAATATACAAACACACAAAAGCAATGTCTAAGGGTTAATTAATGTTTTGATTAACTAACTTTTCCACAGCCAGCAAACTTTAAGTGACTGTGGGTTTCAGGAGAAACAAGGCCCACGCACAGTAAATATTTCCCTGGTATTCTCTTGATGAGAAAGACAAGTCTGAATCTATGACTGACAATGAAAACCCTGAACTTTTATTGGAGTAAACTGGGCTCAGAATCCAGGTCCCATATAATGTTGCCAAGGCACAAAATGTTTTATATCTGCTTTCAGATATCATATCTGTCATTCATTGCACAGGATTCTTGGAGGGCTTTATTGACATTAACAAACAAAACCTACACAATCTAAGTGTGGTGTCACCAGTGGCACTTCAAGGGAGCTGAGAGAAAACAGTTGTGGGCTTTGGCTGGCTGTGAATATCATTAGTTGGTTCTTTAGTTGCTTTATTCTCTTAAGAAGAGACAGAACTGAGAAGTTTGGAGAACTGAAAATTAACAGTGATGGATCTAAGAGCCAATAGAAGAATTCATTTTATATGCCCATTAGGAAAGCAAGCTGTGAAAGCAGCTTTTGGAGATAGGAATCAAAAAATGTGCTTCTCTTAAATTTTGGCAAACCACTGACAGTGAGAAAAAGTAGGCTTAGAATAAAACTCATGGCATCATCCAGTCCAATTTCTTGATATGAGGCAGGAACAAGAATTATAGCACCAGATCTGTAAGGTATATCCACATGCAGATGTTCACCTGGGCTTATCACTGCTCACTGACATCATTCAGATGCCACTCACATGCCATCAGCATGTTTACATTTTCATTCCTCTCAGGAAGGTCTCCTGCAATTACTAAAGAACAAACTAAGTGCACACAGCTGAGGAGATGCACTTAGGAGACCAACCCAGGATATAAAAACACGTAAAGAATAAACTACCCCAGTACAAATGAATGTCAAAAACCTAAAAATAGTTATTGCAAAAGTAATTAGGTGAAACAAACAAGGCTCAAAAGAAAACAGCCTTAAATGAGCTGTAGCTGGAATTGCTGAAACGTGCCAAGACTTGTGTGAATAAAGATAGCAATAATAGGACAAAGCCTTTGTGCTTGGCTAATAAATCAAAGGGAAACACAATTCCCAGACACATGCATTAACCACTGTATCTGTGGAAGACATAATGCCATATATGAAATGTGCCACTGAATATATTAAGCAGTAGAAAGATAATTCTGTAGACAAAGGAATGTCAGATATCCAGCTGTCTCCTGATCATAGATATAGACTTTGGCTAAGTATACATCACAAAATAGAAAGGAGTAAATAAAACAAGACATCTCTCGGAGACCAAAATTATTACTTTATCACCCAGAGATTATCAAGGAATAGGACATGTTGAGTTATTGTGTTGGGCTGTGATGTCAGTATTTGATCTATAGTCACAGACACAGCTGAGTGATGATAGTGTCTCACGTAAGGGTGAGAGAGCTGAATGAGGGTGGTGGGACACTGGGATAGGTTTCCCAGGAGGTTGTGGATGCCCCATCCTGGCAGCATCTACAGATCATAGAATCATCAAGGTTGAAAGAGACCTTTAAGATAATCCAGTCCAACCATCAACCCAGCACTACCACTGCAACACCCAAACCACTAAAAACACATAATCCAGTGCCAGATCCAGGGGCTTCTTAAGCACCTATGTGGCAGGTGACTCCAGCACCTCCCTGGGCAACTTTTTCCAATGCCTGACCACTCTAATAGTGAAAAAAATTTTCCTAATATCTGATCTGAATCTCTCCTGTCTCAGCTTATGACCATTTCCTCTGGTTCTCTCACTCTGGTCTATTCGCAGGCACAACTGAAGAGACTGGTCTCCACCTCACTACACCCTCTTTTCAGGCAGTTGTAGAGAGCAGTGTGGTCCCCCTAAGTCTCCCCTTCTCATGACTAAACAAACCCAGCTCCCTCAGTTCTTCCTCACAGGACATGTTTTTGAGACTTTTCACAAGTCTTCTTGTCCTTCACTGGATATGCTCCACCATATCCCACATCCATTTTAAAGTGGAGGACTCAGAACTGGACACAGCACTTGAGATGTGGCCTCACCAATGCTGAGTACAGGGGGACGATCACTGCCCTGAGCCTGGCCATGCTCTTCTTCATACGAACCAGGATGCCACTGGCCTTCTTGGCCACCTGGGCACACTGCTGGGTCACTGTCAACAAGCACCCCCAGGTCCTTTCTTGCTGGGCATTTTTGCAGCCACTCTGCCCCAAACCCATAGCACTACATGGAGTTATTGCAGCCCAGGTGCAGCACCCGGAGGTCTCCATAGGCATCAACATCCTTGGCTAAGACTGTTATGTGCCGTAAAACCAATAATTCATCCCATCTGGTGGCCTGATGAAGTACCAGCAAGTCACTTTTTTTGCTGGGTCTCCGATAAAAATGGTACAGATTAATTTCACTACTGAACACTATCTCCTCTTCTGAGTCCAAGATCTCACACAATTTTTCAAGGAGGAATAAAACCCCATGACAGAAGAGATTTTATAAATACTTCCAAGTTGTACTTATCATGTCAAATATGCTAATTAAAAAAAAAAAAGTTGGAACATAACAATGCAACAAAAACTTTATTAAAATAAATGGTTCAAATATATACACATTTTTAATGCCTCTAGAATTGACTCTGCTTTTCTTCAAAGCTTAAATTTCATAATGAGTCTTTATCTCTGTTTCCTTTCTTCCTGTCCTCATTTCTGACATACTTTTTCTATTCCAAATCTTCAGCATGAGAAACAGAAATGTGATTATCACTTCATCAGTCTACATGGGCAAAAAAGAAAAATAAAAGCAGCATTTCTAAGAAAATAAATAGCCCACTGATAGTATATTCCAATTAATTTGCTCAGTTACCTTCGACCACCTCAATACAGAGGTCTCATCGTATATTTCAATTCTCTTTCTTGCCAAGCCCCATGCCTGTCTTGTCCTCCTTTTGATTTTTTTAACTTTCTTACCTTTCCTCATATATATTGCAGCCTCACTTTTTTTTTGACTTCTGCAGGAGATTCCATACCAGGCATAATATCTCTGCAAATGACAAGCAGCACTGGTAGAGATGGCTGCCATAATGATAAAAGATTTTTAATTCAAAACCCTTCTGAACTTTGTTTCCCAGGTTTCCTAGTTTGGCAAGGTTGAAAAAAAATAATTGGCTCAGATACTTGTTACAGAATCCTCTAACCTGACAGTTGCTTTGGAATTCCATCCAAATACATTCAGATTCCATCCATCTGAAATTTGATTCCATTCCATCAAAAGCCAAAAAAAGATGTAGCTAACAGACACAAGCAATAAAATTTAACTGAAAATTTTGTAAGATGAAAAGTCTTTTGAGATAAATAGAAATATTTCTCAATCCATATTTGATGGCAATTACTGGGTTGTTTCACCTGAAGCATATAATCTAATACCTGCAATTTTACCTTGCCAAATTTATCTTTGTAATTATAATGATATGCAAAACAAAAAAAAATCCCCATTATGATGGAAAAATCAACATTTTTTGAATACAAAAATGTCTTTTCTGATTGACTATCAAAAATACATTACAGACAAGACTTTACATTTAAAAACAGTGTTAATAGCAAAAGTCTAACTCTATGCTGGTTCTCCTCAGGAGAGCAGACCTGGGCCTATTCAGGGTGCTGCTGGGAGGAATACCATGGATACTGCCCGAGAGAGAAGAGAGGTCCAGGAGAGCTGGATGATCTTCTAGAATCAGCTCCTCCAAGCTCGAGAATGGTCCACCGTGATGAGCAGCAAAGGGAGCAGAGGTGGTTGGAAACCTCCACGGATGAGTAAGCAGCTCATGACTAAACTGAAACATAACGGGGAAAGGTACAAAAGGCGGAAGCTCAGTCAGATGCCCTGACAGGAATGTCAAGGCTCTGCCAGAGCATGCAGGGATGGATGAGATCAGGAAAGCCAAAGAACAGCTAGAATTTAATCTGACAAGGAACATGCATGAAGAACAACAATAAGAGCTTCTAAAGGGATATCAGCTATGTTTGTGAGCATAGGAAAGCTAACATATCTTTCCTTTGGAGGGATAGATTAGTGTCAAGAGAAATAGAAATACACAATGTTCTTGATGATTAAATGGAAAGGGACAATTTGAATGTTATCAAAAGTAAGGTTCCAGTAACATCCTCCAAAATATTTTCTAATGTGCTTTTAATCTGAACTTTGGAGTAGAAACATTTAATATCTGAGAGAGAAGACAGAATTTCAAAACACAATAAGAAAGAAATTTCCAGAGTTCAAATTTTTTACTTTGACTACAGTCTGAACTTTCTATGTGGATCACAATTTAATCTACAATTTTGTGGATTACATTTTAATTTTTTCAGCCAAAAATGATCCTAAAACACAGGTTAAAATATGTTGGTAATTTCTCATAATCTTTCAGAAAAAGTTCCATTCCTACCCATTGATTTGGAACAAAACTTTAAAATTCCCAGCTTAAAATTACTATAGAAAGGGCTTTTTGTCACCCCCTAGAAAATTTATCTGGCTCTGGGCAAGTAATACATCTTTGAAAAAGTTAAATTTTATCATTTCCTAATTGTAGAAGTGTCTGGTTTAGCAGCCAGTCATTTTGGAAAGTCTTTGTCTTTTTTTCCCCGCAATGTAGTTATTGTAAAAACTGTGTAAATGCAACCATAAATTGCAAGATTTTAGAAAAGTGTTCTAAATTATCATAAAATTAAAGCCTCGGTAGTGATACTAACTCAAAAGAGTATCACAAATTAAAGTTGTGTTGATCTTCCTGGTTACAACATAAACAAAGCTTGTACAATTACAGAAGTGGCTTCTGAACATTTCCATGCGCAGACACGTTTACAGGTGCACACATAAAGAATCTCAACTTACAATAAGGTATCACCCTTCCTCCCTCTCTTCCTTGAAGCTGGTTTCATTTGTGGAAGAGGTTTAAAGATTATTGCTTCAAGTCTGGTGCAGTAAGCACTCACAGCCTTTTTACAGATGCATACACTCNCTCGGTAGTGATACTAACTCAAAAGAGTATCACAAATTAAAGTTGTGTTGATCTTCCTGGTTACAACATAAACAAAGCTTGTACAATTACAGAAGTGGCTTCTGAACATTTCCATGCGCAGACACGTTTACAGGTGCACACATAAAGAATCTCAACTTACAATAAGGTATCACCCTTCCTCCCTCTCTTCCTTGAAGCTGGTTTCATTTGTGGAAGAGGTTTAAAGATTATTGCTTCAAGTCTCATTTTTCATCTGCAGCACTCCTTCCAAAACAAAAACAACCACCCAAATGTGCATTTAGCCTCAGGTGCACTAACACCCTCATCATTCCCATCTCTTGAAGAGCAGGAAATTATTTACTGAGTGAAAGAGGTTCTCCACAATCAAAAGGAAGATATAAAGACAAAGTCAGAAATCATATTCACCTATTAGAGACCAAAATATGAACAAAAAAGCAACCAATTGCAAAATAACCACTTAGAAAGCAACAAACATTTTTCATCTGCAGCACTGAATGTGTTTTATAAGCAAAGCCGGTATCTTTATGCCCATTTAAAAAAGAAGTAACTAAACAGAAAAGCATGCAGAGGTGAAATGGAGAAGGCCACAGCTGACATGACAAACAGAAAAGAAAACTCAAATACAACCACTGGGTAATGTTGTCTTTTTAAAGTGGAAATTTAAAGGTGTCAACTGGGCATCCGCACCATCAATAGCGGGCAGCTCCCAGACACAACGTAATGTAGGCTACATATACCCTGGAAAGACCAACTTCTCATCTGGGGTTAGACAGGGATTAGAAAGCACAGACCACATAAATCACAATAATCCCCAGGAGCACCTTTTTGTATTTCTCAGAAACTCAGTAACAGCTGTCAGTTTGACAGCGCTTTGGGGATGCAGTGGAGCAGGTCAGGTATGTCTGCTGAGGATACAACTGGCCTGCAGAATTTCAGCGTAAAACCTATGAAGCTGGTTGAGTAAACAGCTTCTCTCTCAGTCAAGGGTGAGATAAGAACTTCCTTATCTCTGTGAAGAAAGTTTAGTAAATGTAAATAACATTTTTGTGTTAGCTTTTTTTCCATGCAATGAACTGCAAATCAGTCCCAGAATGATAATATTTATATGCTTATATACAGGCTCAGTAGCATCTGCACACAATTCTTAAATGGGACACTAAGATTTGACACTTTAGATTGCTTCTTAATGGCTCCTTATAGCATTAATCATAAAAGTAATAGTGTTTTATTTCTATTGACAATGTGCTTTAAAGAGTGTAAGAAACTATCCCCATCTTAAAAGGACTGAAACCCAAGACATATTAGAAATTCCCTACTGGAAGGGATTTTTTTTTCCCACTCCTCATCTTGTCCCACTATTTTTAGATGCTCCTGTCCTAGTCCTCATCAAAAGAACAGGAGGACTGTTTTCATAGGCAAAACCTGAAGTTCTAGCTTCTAACCAGAACTAGATTTATTTCACTTAACATTGCATTGGTTTTATTCATCAAGGGCTTGCTTTCTCACTCAGCTTTTGGACAAGCATCTCAACCACACACTCACTTCAAAAGTCCCCAATGCTGCAGCTTGGCAGTCTGATAAGCCCCCGATCTATTACTGCAGATATCCATCTCTGAGAACCATCTTGCTCCTAACTATGACCTCATTTTCCACAGGATAAAAGCAAAAAAACCCTTTGTAATTTTGTCCCTTGTTCTCTGAGAGTGTGGTTTTCTTTCATTAGAGTTTCTTTGTCCCACCTGCAATTAAATCATCTTTATTTTCAAAGCCACATGCCCGGGATGAAATTTCTAACAGCCTTTATAAACTGGAAACAGTCGGTGATTAGCATACCTTTATCTGACCAGCCACCATGTGAGTCAATTTTTCTTTTAAATCAAGCAATGATGAGGAGGATGACTCTTAGAAACAAGCAGGATAAAGAAGCACAGGCTCTCCATGACTCACTGTGGGAATTCAATGTTTTTTTTATGAGTATGTTAGATTACAGGCACTGAGATTTCTAGAAGCATCTGTATGCCGTTGCTTGCATCTACAAATTATTATTAATTTCACCTATCTACCTAACTAGATAGTCACTGCTCAGAGAAATATCTCTCAAAGTCTCATTTTCAGTGGTGCTTTTTATTTATGATGCCCTGGGGAGACAGCAAACCTTTGGCAACACAACTGTCCCTTGCACAGGGGTAGAAGTTGGCCGACTAAGGGAGACATCCAAGGCCACAAAATGAAATCTATTGCCAAATCTTTTGTGAATTGATCAAGTAATTGATGTTTTCCATTTAATCTAGTTAGCTGCAAAGCACACGATGCACTAAGTACTCGAGTTTTCAGTGGAACAACATGTTTTCTATGTATATGAGTTAGGTGGGGTTTAAGACTAGAAAACAGCTCTAATATAATGATTAAAAAAAAAAAACCAAAACAAAAACAACCACATTTTTATTTTGTGGGCTTGAAAGCAAATTTGAGGAGCTCTGATGATGACCACATAGAGGTCAGTTTGGGTTGCCAAATGAATTTTGACAGAGTTGCTTTTATGAGTCAGGCAACAGAGAGGAGGCAGAATCTGATTTAATTTCCATTTAAATAAATACCTAATGACCAGAGGCAAAAAAGAGAACTAGAAAAAAAATTGTTTATAATATGAAATATTACAGAAAGCCACTGCCCTCCCAAAACCTGCAGATGCAGTACTCCAGGATAAGTTCCTTTCCAGGAGACAACTGCTCATTTGACAGAGCCTTAATACCCAGCTTTAATTTACAGACTGGCCTCACGAAGGATGATCCAGAAAGACTAAGAACACATTATGAATAAAAACCTTAATGCATGCCTGTAAAGAATCTGGGACTGAGGCACTATAAAATCAGAATAATCCCAAACAGAGGAACTGCCAAAAAGAGCGAAAAAAAAAAATCTAGTGGACTTTCAAAGAGTAAAAGAAAACAATATGAGAGAATTCAGCAGATGTGATTGGAGTTTAAGAAGAATAAACTGACACACTACTATGAAACACTCAGACCTCACAGTGAAAAGGACATCATATGAATAAAGACAGATTTTTGAATAAGCAACAAACTGTGAAAACAGAGATGGAATAAAGCTACTAAATCTGTAAGCTAGGCCTCATCCTGAATAAGTAACTGTTAAATTCTTAATTTTGAGAAGAATTTTCAGCTTGACTATATCCCAAACTGGATATGCAACCATTTACTTCTCATGACAACAACAGTCCTGACATTCTTGCCACCTTAAATAATTTGTAGTGCACCTTGTTAAACGTCTGTATTAATCTCTTCGGAGGGAAAGACCATAGAAAACCAAGCATACATAGAAGAGAAAAGTCAGTAAAGATCACTCCTTAACTCTGCTTGAAGACAGAAGAAATGTTTTTCACATACTTGTGAGAACATTTAACATTAACATTTAACTTTTTGTTCTTTCAGACATTGTCATCTTAAGAAAATATTTTTGGCTTTCATAAAATTCCCAGGGTCTCAATCTCTCAGGTGAGTGAAACACAGCCACATCCTGCAGCAAGAAAACAGTACCATTCCTCTCCTACAGCTCTAGAATAGTTAACTACCACCACTAGTTTCATTCCAGAGCTGAAGAATGCAGTTCTGTATGGGTTTGTCTCTTCTGGGTTGGGGCAAAAGGACGGAGAAGGAAAATCCATTAAATGCCCCTTCCTAAGAATATATGTTTACCTGAAAGCTCTTGGATCCCCGTTGACTGAAACTTTTGTACAGATTTTTCAAAGCCTAGAGGAGAAAAAAGAAGAAAAAGCCTTAATTACCAGCTTTGCAAAATGACAGGGGTCTTAAATTTTAATTGATTTGCATAATTTAGGCTTAATTTTGTATTTCAAAATTCTTTCCAGAATGACATGTTATATATTTAAGTAGAAATTGTGAGGAAGGCTAAGAATAAGAGAGATTTAAAGCTCTGAAACTAGTGGGGGAGAAGACTGAGTGCTGTGCAAACACTGGCCAGCAGCATGAGTTAATGTACACAGTGAACCTGATAACATAGCAATAATTTTCATATCAAGATGTAATCTGATATTTAATCTTTTACTGAAGGCAGTTTGTTCTACTTAAATATCACAAGCTCAGAGGTGAGCTAAAGTTATCCACAGTGATTTGAATGGGAAGTTCTCCCCCTGTAGCAAACAGCTATCAGAGCTCAGGTTTTGGTTCGCATTCACTGTACTTCCCTCAACTTTCTCCAGCTTCAGCTTTTTGTTAGAAAGTGCCATCTTCCCCTCCTGGATACTTGATTTTAGTAAAAACTGGGATGTTTGTGTGCCTCTTCAAGCAAGATCCCACTGCTCAGAATACTGGGATACTGTGCACACAAACCTTACAACAACTCCCCACTGGTCACGCCACAGTTCAGTTTAGAGATACAGAGAGATTTTCCAGCCACTGTCAGACTTGCAATTAACAGACTCTTTCTTACTGTCCTTTGGTTTTTTTACTTTCTTCTCCCAGAAGTAAATGTTCCCCCAGCACATGTGGATTTCTAACTCTCCAATTTTTTTTATCTGGTGGCTTTAAAATTTAGAGAAGCTATTATGTGTTGACTTCAGTCAGGTGGTAGTGATTTTAATTAATCTTCATCCAATGTTAAACTAGGTTGGTAGGTCAGAGAGAGGAAATTCAGCTCATTCTCACCTTGTTCTTTTGTGCAGAACATTTATGACAGAGCAAACAGGGTGTGTGGTGAAGAGTAAGTCCTCTGATGGGCAGATGTGTTCCCTGCTCAAGACAAATTGAACTGGATCTTTTTGAAAAACACTGTCAGTGGATGCAATTGTAGAAATACCTGCTTATTCTACTTCCTAGAATTTGTAACGTCTGGGATTAAAAAGGTGGAGCTCTGCCCCTGTAATTAACCTGTTTAAACTGGCAGCTTTATGGCTGCTAAACAGAACTCTAACTCTTAATCAATTCACAAAGAAACAATTGTTTACAGGTAAGCAGGATAGTCTGGGATATTGATGCTGGGTTTAACTGTTCACTCTATCACAAATTTCTTTGTGCATCACTGGCAAAATCACTGAGACTTTGTGTGCCTTAGGTCAGTGGGACAAGGATAAATGAGAGTTCCTTATTTCTAGAATGGTTAGTGACAAAACAATCTGAGGTTTCTTGAGGTGCACAGACATACCTAGTGCACATATCTCTCAAAGAAGTTAAACCAGAGTTGTTGGTTTGTTTTAGTGGGGGTTTTTTTGGGGGTTTTTTGGGGTTTTTTGTTTTTTTAATCACTTATGAGCATTTCCAGCTTTTCCTCTTCTGCTGACAGGAATAGCAAAGATACACGTCAATGTGACTGAATGCACTAGCATCCTCTCCTTCATCCTTTGGGCTCTTTCCTGTCAGTCCCTGACTGATGTGTGTATGAAGAGTCAGAGCCTTTTAAGCATGGCAGGAGGAATAGATGCTTTGGTTGGTTGTGCAACCCAGAAAGCTTTTATGGAAAAAAAAAAATTAATTGAGCTGTCTACTCGGCTTCTCACTAGACCTCCCACCTCTGCAGGAGCAACAACACCTCTAAGACCAAACAGCTAGAGAACATTTAAGGGCCACCTTTGTAGCCTTTCACCATTGCAGAAATCTAGGTCTCTGTCAGAGCTGCTATGATTCTTTGGTATCAAATTTCCCAAAATCCCAAATAGCTAAAATCCCTACATTTTTTCCAAATCAAAGGAAGAGGATTTGGCTGGGAACATCCAGTTTCACAGCTGACACACAGCAAGCATATTTGGCTCTGTTGTTCCTCTTTAGTTAATATATTTATTTCAAAGGTTGAGGACCAATGATATCCTTTTGGAAAACACAACTATTTCTTGAGTTTTTTCCATGTCCAGAGATCAAAAATGATCTGCTAAATTCAATTTAATTGACTTTTTTGATTTACTTTCAGGAAAGAACCTTATGTGGAACTCCCCAATTGGCTACCCACGTCTCCAGGAAATTTCAATTATATATCATACCTCATATCTATGCGGTTTTTTTGCCCTTTGAAATCAGTTAATCTTGCTTCCTCTAGGTGCTTCCCAAAGACAAACATTTGGCTGATAAACCGTAAATGTAATGACAAGTAGTTAGCATTTCTTTTCCTTGACAAACAATACAAAACAGAGGAAAATGTCATGGTTGCCCACAACCACAGGTCACATGTGTCACAGCATATGTCGTAATCGAGATGGACAAAACACTGCTTAGAGTGCTACACTTTCCATGTGCAGCATGACACAGCCTTCTGGTTTCTTCTTCCTTCTGCCCAACTGGCTGACTCCTTTCTGTCCCTCATCCGGCCACCTAACCCTGTCTGTCCCCTGCACAGCAGCTCACCTTCTCTGTCCCTCACCCAGCCACCCCACAGGCTTACTCCTTTCTGTCCCCAGCCCTGTCTGTCCCCTGCACAGCCACTCACCTTCTCTGTCCCTCACCAGGCCACCTGACCCTTCACCCTCACAGCATGGCCAGCAAACTCCAACTGATTCTGGGGCAGCCAACCCGCTCTTTTATACCTCTCATCCTTATTGAGAGCTGTGGTTTGTTAAGGGCAAAACTGCTTCTACTCTTTTGTACTTAATATAGCTGCCCACAGGAAAACACCTATCCCATGATGGACAGATAATAAGTTAAAGCTTTTATTTTTTAATTGAAATTCCTCTTCTGTGCATGAAATATTACCCAAACTAAATCTCAGTTTATTTTTACTGCCACCTTCTATCTCTTCACTATGAACAAATAGTTTAATGTTAAAAGTTCTGACTGTGTCTAGAGAAGACAAATGTCATCAGATTATAAGACTAAGGGCCTGATTTGATAATGAGCTTTCCCCATTCCACATTAAAATACTAAATAAAGAAAAATATTTTGGAAATTACTTTCTAAAAAAAGAAAAACAAAACCAGAAAGCATTCATTTTCTCTGTGCTAGACTAACGTCCAAAACTAAAATAACACATATCCTTTTCATTGATGAGTTGACCTCCTTCCTTTCCCTATTAGAAGTCTTCAGCTGTTGTTGAATCAGTAAAACTGCAGAAGGTCATCCCAGATCTTTGTGTCTACAGCAATTTTGATTATTTCTGGGACGTTGCAATTCCCAAAGTTGTCCCAACTGAAACAGCAGCTTGAAATTTTGCGAGAGAGGACACACCTGATTTAGCAATATACTTAGTCCTGTTTATCTCTCTTTTAGGCATATGAATAATCAAAACAAATTAGTGTAATATTTAAAGTTCAATATGTATTTAACTGAATTAGTTAACTACTGACTAAATCAGAACACGTGCAAAAATGGATCCGGAAATTGTTTTATTTTCTTGGTTTAAAAAAATGCAGGAACCAGCATGAAAGGGCTGGCTAGCTTAACTCTTGAAACCTTCAAGGACAGCTTGCCCTGGAATACAACAGATTACATACATGAAGTGTCTGGGAAAGACAAGAAACAGTAATTCAAGGAAAAAAAAAATCCTCAAAATATATTTCTGAAGCACTGCATTTTCTTTTTCTCACTGTTATTTTTCAGAATTTTTAAAATTCATGTATTTAATTAAAGAAAGAAAAAGTCTTCTTTATCTATGATTTTATCTTCTTAAAAAGGGGATTTCTGAAGCTGGACTGCTGCTGCTATTTAATATCTTAAATCACAATATAAATCCACTTATATCTGTTGATTACCTCATTAAAAAGTAACTAAAAAGAAAAGCAACAAAGAGGTCTCTGAATGCAAGAAACTTAACAACCCAACAGGAATATCATACATTTCAGGAATAAAATCAACACATGTGGTTTTTAACTCAGTTTTGTAATAATAACCAGGTGATCCTTCTAAAAAAACAAAGTTCTTATTTGTCCTTAAATTCACAACATTTCTCTGACATAGTAGAGAGAAAGCAAAGGACAAATGTTAGTAACTGCTTGTGCAAAGGACAGTATGTCACATTTAATACTTTCATGTGTATTTCATGCACATTTCCACATGCATTTCTAAATCATATCTCATCAACAGCCTTGTAGAACAGCTCTTATTCTATTCATCTCCAGTTTGGCTATCAGGATGCTGTAGAACAGTGAGTAGAAAGCTGTGCAAAATGACCCCTTCTGCAAACAACAAACTCCTCTCCCTTCATCCCCAACATCAGTCATTCATCCCTAGAAGGCACAAATTTGAGCCTGGTAAATCCATGCTGGCTTCTTCAAATTACCTTCTGGTACTTTAGGTGCACAGAAACAGCTTCCATCAGGATACGGTCAATGGCTTTTTGGAGGTTGAAGGCCAGCTGATTAGCCTATAATCCACACTGTGCTTGTTACCTTTCTTAAAAAATGGGCAGGATCTTGGCTACACACTTTAGAAGATTTCCAAACTCACATACTAGTGTGAAATACAAAGTTACCTGTGTTTTTCTCTCACTGAAACAAAATAATTTATGTTTTTATATTGAAGTTAGTCATTAAAATACCTATTTCCTTGTATCATTAGTCCTTTTACAGAAACAACCATAACTCAGCTAGACCTCGAGAAACAAGAGCAGTTTCTTGCATATGCTTATTATTCTTAAGAGCTAAGTATAAACAAGAATCAGTTGAATATGGACCAGAATTGTGCAGAAAGCCTGATACTTCCTGAAACACAGGACTTTGAAAGTGTGGTTTGGGAAACAGTACAGCTACATGATTTATGGACAGGACATTCTATAGGTGTGACACACGTTGGCATGTGTCACACAATTCATATACATTGCAGACGTGAAATTACAGAAGGAAACACAGCAGGAAAATCTGGTTTGGACATCTAAAATATTGTCATCCAGGACTGTGGAATGTCCATCATCTATGGGATTTCAATAGAAAATTGTCAGTCAAATGCATCTTGGGAATGGTGAGTACATTCAGGTAAGGTACAAGTGATAGTGAATGAAAGTTCATATTTAAAAGACCTATTGAGTTCCACTCCAGCGAAATCTTTCTTATTATTAGAACTCAGTCAGGAGATTCAGCAGAAAAGGGAATGAAATTAAAGTCATGACACCAGATTTCCAAGAAATTACCCACTTCCAGTTCAGTTAGCTCAGCAATCTCCCAAATTAGTGTTGAAAAATGATGTGTTCAAGTTAAGTTGTAAAACTGAGATCTTAAACTCATGGAGTTAGCAGTTTCCCCAAAGACATATTTTTATTCTCCAAAAGTTTGAGTCAACTACTTCCTGTACTGAGTCTCAGTTTCTGTCACTCACAGTTTGCTTGTTATATGCAGCTACAGTTGGAAACTCAGTTCTCCCTCCTTTTCAGTCACAAACTCCTGGCTCTTTTAAACAGCTCCTGCCTTTCTAAGAATCACAAAGTAATTGCTCAATTCCCTTGATTTTAGAGGGGATGAAGAGATTCTTGTGTAATGCTGGAAGAGGTCTCCATGTTGAAAGGAGCTTTGAGAAGACAAGGTGATGTTATTCTACAAGCTGAGGGGACAAAGCATGACAGTGTTAGCAGACAAAGGAGTAAGTGTCTCCAAAATCTCATCTACTTTATGTTCATCCTGCACCAAGACTGTACTCAAGGCATACGTCCAGGCATACCAGCATTACAGAAAAAGGTGTTAACTCAGAGTTTTCTGGATGTTACAAAACTTCAATTAAGTCTCAGAAAAAGGGGCTTTATTTATATACTGAACTTCACCATAGACAAGTCATTGTGCATCAGTGGTATCAGAGGTGAGATTTTGCAACAGTGAAGTGCATTTCTAAATTTCTTTGGGTTTTAACGCTCATTGACTTGGACAGGTAATCAATTGCTGCATCTCCAAAGGCCCATAGATATTGACTTCAGTCTCCAAAAGACTTTACAAAGAGTCATTTGGGGGGGATACTTTCACTTCAAATTGAATTGTGGACCATTAAATCTCTCTAGTAAAATACTGGAACAAACACTAGATGTCAATGCTCCCTCTGCATTTTTTAAATAGTACACAAATGCTCCTGGCTGAATATGAGGTTCCTAGAAGGATCCCAGCTTGTTCATTTTCTCTGGCAGATTCTTTAAACTGTTATAGATTTTATTTCCTTTACAGACAAAATGCATTACATCTACAGTTCTCACTCTGCTTCTCCCATAAGACAGTAACAATACCTCCTTAGCATTAGGCATGAATCAGATGTGCAAAGTCTGGAAGACGGGAGAAGGAAAAATGATCCAGTAATAAATTAACTTGATGCTTATCTCTTGGTTTCTTGCCTACACATCTGATAAAAGACCAAGGGACAAAAAAGATTGGAAAGATTTATTTTAAACAGTGTATTTTTGTTACATATTACCTTCTTTATACAGCAGATTCAATCTTTTTTTCATACTCTGCTGAAAAATGAGTGAGAATAACAGAATGAGCAGAATTAATAAACACTAATGACTCAGCTTGCTTGGCAGTAACAATACATTGGAATTCCTGCCCTTTACACTGAATCACAATCAAAGAATGAGTTAGGTTGGAAAAGACCCTTGAGATTGAGTCCAGCTTTCAACTGGCCATCACCTTGTCAACTGCAACAGGGGATGTAGTCCTTTTTTAAACGCCTGAAGGGGCAGTGACCCCTGAGCAGCCAGTTCCAATGTTTAACTATCATTTCTGTGAAGAAATTCTTCCTGATGTCCAACCTGAAACCCTCCTGGCACAGACTGAGGCTGTGTCCTTTTGTCCTATCAACTGGTTGTCCCAGTGAAAAGGCTAATCCCCACCTGACTACAATCTCCTTCCAAGTAGCTGTAGATAACGAAGAGATTCCTCTTCTCCTCTCTGTTCTGCAGGCTAAACCCCAACTCCCTCACTTTTTCCTCAAAAGATTTGCTTTTGCCAGATCATTTCTATGAACTAGCAATCCTTGATATGTCTAACAAACCAATAGAAAGGATACCAACTAGCAGGCATAAATAGAATTTTTTTAAAAAAGAAGTATATTTTACAAAGAATGTAGTAACTCAGAAATGTAGGCTCTAGTAAACTTTTTCGACTCATTAATAGTTCTTAGGATATTGTAAATGAAGAAGGCTAAGTGTGAAAACATATACAACATGAACACTATGTAAATATTTTAGCTAAGCGCATCAGCTACGCTTCTCTCGTATGCAATCTATTTACTGTGACATACTTCTCATGTCCAAGACTGATCCACCTGATAGACCATCCAAACTTGATATTTTTAAAGCACTAATGTGCCTCAAAATTCTGTGTAGTTCCAGTTTAGGCCTGCATTAGCATTTTCCACTGTGCTGTGTCCTCAGCCCTCCACCACCTGAGCCTGTCCTTAAGCTTCCACGCTGAGTCAGCCCTGCATTAAGCCAGTATTTGTGAGAGGGAGGATATGAGCATCTGCACCATGGGCAGGCAGGGGTGAGGAAGACAGGTCTGTGTATAACAGCTATAAATATCTTGCACTAGACCCAGGATCTTCCTCTGCCCCGTGAAAGCCTTACAATTGGCCTCAGAATATGCAGAGGTACTCCCTGCTCCAAAATTAGCAAGGAATTACTAGCAACCTGGGCAGGTGCTAATGCAGTGGAAGGGTCAAGGAAAGGTGCATTGGACATAATAGGTTTCAAAAAGGGCACTGAGACATCCAAGCACTGTAAAGTACAAAAAAAAATATTGTCAAGAATAAAACTACTTTGTCATACTGAAGTTAAAGTGGTTTCAACCAGAGGAGCTGTTAAGAAGGGTCCCACTTTAGCAGAGACTAAAAAAACTGTAAATAGATCAAAAGGCAGATAGAGAGGGAGGGAGGCAGGCAGGCAGACACACAGAAGGATAGCCTGACCATTAGTCCAAATACTTAGAGCTCAATAGATTATATTTCCGCAGCAGCTAATCCACATATATTTCCAAATAAATCAATGTACAAAGAATACTCTTACATGATCAGCATGCATCCCTAGAAGTACAGGATGAGGAGTCATCTCTGCCTGCAACCCCCACCCAAGACTGGCCATCGATCTCTGGATCCCTCTGGATCAGCTGTAAGGTCCATGGCTTCAGACTGTGAAGGGTGCACACAATGCCTCCTTTTGCACTTCTGAGAAGAGGGAACACACCCTCCCAAAAGAGACCTCAGTTCTTTGTGAAGAAAAGCTTTGCATCCTCATCCACATCTCCCTCCCCTCTGCTAACCTCTCCTCTGGGACTGCTCTCACTACCTTGGCCTCATGGCTTCTACAGGGGGGTGGAGATATACCATACACCAGACCTTCATGAGCTACATGAACTCCAGGAAAGAAACAACCTCTAGCTGGGAATGCTGAAGAGCCTACAGCTCCTTTTAATCTATAAATAAGAGCTGTAATTGTGCACATAGAACAGATAGTGAAAATGCTCTCAATGAAATTACACTCAAAAAAATACATCCAAGGAGATTTATATGCACTGAATAATATTAAGCATTCCTCTCCACAAGTAGCATTGCAAGTGTTCAAACCTACCAGCCTTTTTATTACTAGTTTATTTGTTTCTTCGCTGTTTTTAACTGATAGTATGTTGTTTTCTTTTGTACACACCTCCCTAACCCTATTTCACCAGTGGATTTGTCTTGTGTATTTATGGTGGTTTTGATTAGTCCCTCTGTAAACTAATTTATCTGTATGGTTAAAGGAGATTTGTGATCTCATTACCTGAAATAATTTCCTGTTCTTCCTGTCTCTGGCATCTTGTTTTGTACCCTGCTTATTCTGCTTGTATTTTTCACCTGTTCTTTCCAAGTCCAGAGCACCTTATGTTTTCTCCAGCTAGCCCCTTAAATTTCTTCACAATTCTGACACCAAAGATTTGCCAAAAATTTTCCCACACTCTGCCACCTCAGGTTTGCAAATTCTTCCCAGGAGTGGGAGAACTGAAGCAATCCAAAGCACAACTGTGGGAAGGAAAACTCGTGTTGCAGTTTCCCTCACTGTACCAGCAAGAAACAAAATGATTTACTGCCACATAGTGATAGGAAAATCCAGTCTAGATACAAGAAACAGCAGCAAGCAGAGTATTTTTGAAATGTACCTTTACCCAGGCAACATCAAAGTGTTTACTGCCCCATATTTCTTCCTTCCCCACCCTCAGAGCTGCTCACTTATACACATCTGTCTATTCATTAACATCTAATTAAGCTGTACATCTGCTGCAGCTTTACATCAGCATTGCATTCCCCCACATTTAAACTGCCTGAAGCTTGCCTTTTTTTTTTTTTTTTTTTTCCTTAGTTGTTTCCGGTGCAGTAAGAGCTAAAAAAGCTTTTTCATGCTGATTGACAAGAAAGAAAGAAAATAAACTCTGGGTTTTGAAAAGGATGAAAGAGCAAAACATCCAAAACCAATGTCTCCTCAGGGATGTGCCCCAGAGAGGCAGGGAGGTTTCTTTTAATTAAAGGAACAATGAAAAAAAGAAGAGTATGATAGCTGTAGACACACAGTCAAGGCAGAAACTGGGTAAAATTAGTTCTGGCTTTTTCTGCCATGAGACGTAGTTGCACATTATCACTTTACCTCACTTATTCTGCTGCTTGTTTCCAGCCCATTTCTACATTCACAAAAACTAAGGCAATGCCAGAGATTAACAGCCGAACCTGAGGTGATTTCCTGCCTAGATTTCACACTACCCCTCAGTGTGCATTACTTAGATATCTCAGATACAATAATGCTCCAGAAAGCCACGTTAGCTGGTAACACCCCTTGCCTCCTTTTTTTTTTTTTTTCTGCTGGTTCTGACAGGTCTGAGAAACAGAGATGAAGCAAGCAGTTCTGATTCCTGCTGGCACAGATAGGCTTGCCCACTCTCTTTTTTTCTGAATATGGACAGATTTCTACTCTGAATTACAAAAGAGAGATCTCAGGGAATGTTCCTGGGCATTTTCCAGTCATCCCTAAATACACTGATGCTTGGATGCTGGACTTGCTTTCTACCAACATTTTTGATGCACACAATTTCAGAAAGATGTTAAAATGCTAAGCCCCAGAACAAGAGAAAAATACATTAGTCAAAGAGGTTTACAACAAAGCAGCATGCAGCATTGAGCCACTACTGTTATCAGAAGTAACTGAATTTTCTTATCTGCGCAAAAAATATCCTACTGTGGCATTTCAGCACAGAAATAGCCACCATAACAACAGAATTCCTTCAGCAAGGCAAGGCTGCCTGCCTCACTGCTGACAAGAAAAACTTCCATGAGGTCCACAGTTCCAAGAAAATATTGCATATACTGATAAAACTGTTTAGATTGTGGCTGTCATCACTCATGTCCTTCAACTTGATGCTCCAGAAAGCCTTGATGGGTAAGTGCTTTGCCAACAGATCTCCATGTTAAGCGTTTAGAAACATGATCCCATCTATAATTTTCTGAGATTCAGATCAAATTCCCTGCAGTAACACAGACAGTAGTGCATTTTCTACACATATGTCAAAATGGTTTGAAGACTTCTATACCAATACCACATGTAAACTACAAGTGAAAGTCCCATGGACATATATTAAAGATGGAGGTCTTTTTCCTCTCCTCCTTTCCAGTACACCAAAAATCTCTTGTAAATGGCTTTTTGGGAGTTTTATCCTGTTTTGAGCATTTAGATATCTTTTATAAAGATATTGAGGCTTTACTTAGAAGCTGCCATTGAGACAACCCCACCATAACTGGAAGAAAGTTGTTCCACTGATTAATTGCTCTCTTTTAATTTACCTGAGTCTACCTTCCAGATCATGAATCTTATGGATTCATCTTTCTGACAGAAGCACCACCTACAATAAGCCATCTCTTCCCACGATCACCTCTTAATTTTCTCTCTGATGCACTAAACAGATTAAATTTTCTCAGTTTTTCCCTAGAATAATGCATTTTTCTATTATTCTTTTCTCAATCCTTTTCAATCTTTCATAAATTTTTTTTGAAGGATGACTATTAGAACTCAAAACAAGAGCGTATCATTAGTGCCAGAGGTTCATGACTCATAAAAGTGGTTATAACTCTCACCTAAGCAATTGAAACAGCTAGAAAGAAATATGCTAGTCCTTCTTCATGCCATGACAACCTCCCTTGTTCATAGATGATATTTCTCAATCAGTTCTTCAGAACCTGTATTGACATCATACTGCCCACTCATGTTCACTGAGCTGGTGCTGTTTTGCTGCTCTGATGCTCTTCGGTTAATAATTACAAGGATTAAGCTCCAGTTTCTCAA
>VXBU01014508.1:3332371-3390746 GCA_013400315.1 Bombycilla garrulus
ATACAGCCATGTAGGATAGGACACAAACACATTTGCGTTGAAGTATGTGCTTGTTTACCTCTACAAATGATCCAGAGCAGCCTCTATTTCCCATATGCAATTTATCATTGTTATTCATTTACTAACTCCATGTCATCAGAAATACAAATGTGGTATTTACAAGTGCGGTCCTTCTAGATTAGACCTAGTTAAGAATAAACAATGGCAGCATCTGCCCAGAAACAAATTTTTAGGGCCGTGACTGGGCCCTAAAAATTTAATTTTAATTAATTTTAATTAATTTAAAAAATAATTTAAAATTTAGATTGACTCTCAGTCCTAACCCTGCTTCTGTGGGCTCTCTTAATTTTGTTTAACAGTAATTTTCTCATCAGAACACAGTGTCAGTATATTACCCATCTCAAAGATGTCTTGGAGATATTATGTCCCAAGGAAACCTTCACTGAACACATGCGAGACCTCAAAAACTGCACTCTCTGCTTCACAGAATCTATCTTCTATAAAAGCATGCTGATGGCATTAATTATACTGCCATTCCCTTCTACTCTCCCATTTGTGCCTTTCCTTGATTTTGCCACGAGTAGACACCCCATGGTTTCTTGGGCAAATCTCCTGAACCCTTTAAGTAATTAGAATTAGAATACATAGAAAGATACACTGGAACATTCACATTTTTTCCAAGATTTGTTTAAAAAAAATAATCCATGTCTAAGGGAGGTCTTTACCCAGTCTTTTCCTGAGCTGAGAAAAGTACTCAGCTTCTGGTTTCTAACACTCCTTATGAACAACATTAAAATGTGGGGGATTTCATTATTACTCTAATCTCCAATATATTATTAAAGCATCCTGTTTCTTTTGGGGTAGTATATATTTGTGAGTATAGATGAACAGCATAGATTTCTGTGCATTCTGAGATTATGTTTTTTCAGACTGGAGCTGTACAGAGATATAATACCTATTTTAGCAGAAACAATGTGAATCTATTCCAAAGTTTACTTAAAGTTTGGAGCAAGAGATCGTAACTCCCAACACGGAAGAAAGAAAGAATTCATGGTAGTTCTTGGAGATGGTGAAACTTTATTTTGTTTTCTTGTGCACATGCTTCCAGTTTTCCTAATGATATTTTTTTTTTCTCAGACAAAGGAAGAAGTGGAAGAACATTTGAATGCCATTAGAATTTTACTTAATATGACAAAAATATATTTTTTAATTGGTGAATCATACCTCATGGCAAAGCAGAAGCTGTTTAGAAAATCTATAACTTGGACCAGAAAAAAATATTTTTTTATTGCAAAGAGCATGTTTTCAGGAAAAATTCTCTTCAACTGAAAAGAAATGTTTTATTATTGATGAAAATAACCCTCCAATTTGTTTTATGTGATCTCCTTGAACATGGAATTATATTTAAAAAAAAAATAAAAGAAAAAGAGACTTTAATACTTTAAATCACTATTTTCAGTTGTGAAACTGGGGAAAAGAGAAAAATACAAAAAATAAAACTGTAGAGGGTTAGAGGGTTTACTCAGAAATAACAATTACTGTGGGAAAAAAATAAGAGAACTAAACTTTTCTTTGAAAACTTTTCATGGACCGTATTTCTGTTTTTGATTGACTTCAGTTGTGTCATCCAGAGCAGGAGCAGGAACAATCACCGTATGATATAATAGGACACAGTTTGAATGGTAAATCACTGGGATGAAACACTCAAATTAATATTAGCTACATGAGTGAAATGGGTTGAAACAAACTATTCATCAAACAATTTCAAATAATAAACTAATTAATGCAAATTGTGATGTGTTCATGGAGAAATAACAAATGCAAAAAGGGCAAATTTCACTGTCAAATGAATAGTTCTTGGGGAATAATTCATCTAGCTGCAGAAGACAGAAGAGGGTTGAATGCTAATGTAGGAGCAAGGAGAATACGGCATAGAAATGGAGCTAATTCATACACAGCAGTAAGTCTACAGATTGCTTGGGAAAAATGGAACTAGGTATTGCTGAGTCTCTTGAAAAATAGCGTGTATCCTAGGTTTAAACCCATGTGTTCAATTTCACAAGATTAATATTTCAAACTGCAGGCTCTCCAATAAAGTGTCTTAAAATGAATCTGCAACATGTAATAGAATAACTCTGCTCTCGACTTTAAAGGAAATTAGTTATTAATAATACATGGTTATGGGACTATTTGTTTCATTTTGTGAAAATTTGTAGAACCTCAATAAGCTAAAATGTATTAGAATAATTGCATAAAAGAAATCCTGCAGAGTCGTGATACATTAATTTTAAATACAATCTCTGCTCTTCGGACTTACTTATTTGACAGTGTTGTCACACCTACTTGTTGGACAATACAGCCCCAAAGAACCGGCTCTTGTTTCAGTAATGCAGAGCTGCCAGGATCATTTTGAGTAAATTGGGCATTAAGCATCTTCTCAGGTTTTCCCATTTCATTCTGGCAGAGCAGTAATACAAGCCTAAGGATATAAACACAGAGACCTGAATGTACAGCTCATTTCTTTCTGGATCATATTGATTAATTTTGGAGAGGATTTAGAGAGAGGGACCGGTGATGTCAGTTGTCATTGATTTCCAAGATAAATGAAGAACTGAGCAGCAACATTCTTCTTGGCCAAAAGATAACACTTAAATACAGTGCAAGCAGTAAGCAAATTATTAGCTCTTCTGAAGTATCAGAACTGCTTTTAGATAACATTAATTTCAACTAGATGAATGTTGATACTTTGTCCTTTCAAGGCAATTTTTTTTTCTTTCAGCTTCTAGTCTTTGCTGGTTATACCCCAAGGGACATTATAGGATGCTTCAGTGTTTACTACAAACTTAAGTTGCTCTACTAAAAATACCTGATTTTGTTCTGCATTCTTGATCAAATCTATTCTAACAAGGTAATAGTTATGTGCACATTCTTCAGCTGTCAAATATATGCTAAATGGTGAAACATTTATTAAATGTGAGTGCTAATGCCAGGAGAACCAGTTACTGCTGCATTTCTGAAAAAAAGTACAGAAAAAAATCTGTTCAACACCTGCATACACTGTTTTGTACCGAACTGCTCTAATTAGCACATTTTGAGATATGATTAGAGCACTAGAGGAAGCTTTCCAAATGCCATTAATTATGGATGTGATCTTAAATTATTCACTTTGAATATTTTTTCTTGCTATGCCCTTTTATCTTCCACTAACTTTTTGTTGCAAGCTAGAATAGTCCCAATTAAACCTCAAATGGAAGTTTGCTACGTTAAAGAAAAGGTAAACTGAAAATGAATCAACTTTTTTTTCTAAGGTGCTTTTCCTAAACAGGGAGGATGTGGGTAACACTTAATTTTTTTTTTTCCTATTAAATGTTCATCATTCTCTATCTCAATCTCTACCAATATTGGAAGAGTGATACTCATGCAACAATTAAGCGTGAATATTTCCATCTTGCACTGAAGTAATATTATGGAATGCAACAAAATATTTGTGCAGTCATTCTTCTTTACTCCTTTTAAAGCTTACTGTATCAAGTGAGTCATCCTAGACTCTGGTGTATCACAAGTAGTATCATATGTAGAGTCTAATCACTGGTGACCAAATGCTATACGTGATTTTGCTTCCAATAAATGTTGCTAAGCCACGTGCATTAGGAAGAGTTTGAAGAACCTTTTCCAGGCTCACATGCAACCAGACCTGTCAGGAATATATCTTTGCAAAGAAATAGAGTAGAATTAGGAAGGAGAGAAAGAGAGGCAGGGAAGGATGGAGTCATAACAGAAGAAAAATAGTCAGCAAAGCTGGGCAGAATGTAACGTTCTTGTAGTGATAAAAAAAGAAAATTCATATAAATCTGTTTAAAAATAAAGCTCACATTTACATATAATACATAGGGACATAGTAAAAGGCTCCCACATATGTCCTTTTGACTAGGCAGAATAGTCAAACAATCCTAATGGATGCAATGACTAAACATTGCCCTGGATTTTACCTTTTTTCTAGGTTAAAGTTGCTCCAATAAAGCTTCCTCTGGGACCCATTAGAAGCTACTAGCACATACTTGTTTTGTTAAAGATACTGATAAAAATCCAGTGAAAAGGAATGACAATTCTCTTAAAAGCTGTTTAACACATGTGGCCTTGAAAAACAGAGAAGATGTATTTCAAACTGGAGTGCTATCACTTTACACGATTGCCACATCCCTCTCATAGTTTAACAAATCTGATGTTGGTTTCTGGATAGGAAACCCCAAAGGAAAACACATCTAGGAGCAATCATTCACAAGTCTGTTCTCCTGCTGATCGCGTGATGTTCGGCTGGTGTCATGTGCAAGCTGTCGATCTTAAGGATAGGAGGGAATTACCCTTGCATTTGGCATCATTAAAGCTCTTCAGAGAGGCTGTTTCTGACATCCTCAGTCAATACCTCATGTGGCTATGATGCTGCTGTACAGAAGTGGCTCTGTGCAGCAAGCAACATGCTTTCTGCCACCTGGAACCTGCTCAAAGACACCATTGAGTTGACAAATACCTATGAAAAAGATAACATTTCTAATTCATCTATCAGCAAAAGGAAAACCTCATGAAAAAAAGCAGGTGCTAAAAGAATGTTGTCCATATCACATAGATGCTCCTATCAAGTTGCCCCAGAATGAAACATGAGCAGATAGAGTGAGGTGCCAATGGATGAAAGAGACTGAACACCCTCATATTTAACAGATGCTCCCGAAGGTCTAGAGTGGGTCATCTCAGAGAGCAATCACTGGTGTCCATTACATTTCATACAGAGGGAAGATTTTTCAATTAATCACCACAAAGATTTGCTGTAATCATAGGTCCTGTGGGGTCCAGGGGTACGAATAGTCATGTAAGAGTTTCCTGACCAGCTTAGGACATCTTATCTGTCCCATGCCCACCTTGCTCTTTCCCCCACTCTGAACTTCCAGGAAAAGTCAGTGTGTTCAAAATGAAAGATAAATAATGAAGAGCAGGAGCAAAAGGACTGAGGAAGAGCAAATACAATAAAACACCTATCCTTTCATTATGGCCATAGAGAAATCCTACCAAAAAGTAGAATAAACACCAAAGAAAGTAAAAAACAGATGGCTTAGGAAACCTTCAGCCAGGATGTCTCATATATTCAGGCCAGGCTACTGGTGATCAAAGGCAACAGTATTTTGAATTGGTCTAGAAATCAGATTTATAAAGCCTGGTATGGCTTCAGATGTTTTCCCAGAATATTTCCTGGTCACCTCTCCTGGTACAGTTCTTGGGGCCACCAGAGAGGTTACAGGAATGTCCTTTTCTTCACTGGTGCAAGGTCAACAAGAGCAAAGAAGAAACATACTACTAACAACAATACAGTTTTCCTCCCCATCACTCATTCTGCATCTTTAGTGCCTTCTACGCATTCCCAAGGCACACTCAGTGCCATGCGAAAACTGCTAACTCATAATCAGACTTGCTAATTACTGATAACTAAAAGAATATCATAACAGATGCAGGCGTTCATAGCCAGTTACTACTGAAAAGCCAGATTGGCAAGCCCCAGGCTGAAGAATAAAAACCTGTAAATCTGAGAGGACAATTGTTTGTTGTTTTCACAGTCCTTCCCCACCCAGCCAGCCTTGAAGTTATCACCTCCAGTACACCAAATTGTTGTTGCAGATCCAGAAAAAGGAGAAATTGCATTTTATCTTAATTTGACTTATTGTGTCTCACTGAAATTTACTTTCTAAAAGTCCTTTAAGGCAAGAAAAAGTCCTTAGGAAAATGCCATCATCGCCACTGTTTCACAACTGTTTTTCTAATTATATAATAGGTGACATTTTCTTCCCACCCCTCCCATGTGGAAGCAGCTCTCAGGCACAGCAGACAGGAATGCTGTCTTACTAGAGACTTTTTTTTTTCACATGCTTGCTTTCATCTCAATAAAAATTATCCTTCATATTTTCTACAAACATTAAAGAATGAGTTTTTGTCTACTCAGATTTATTCTTGTCTATGTACTTCAGAACATGTTACGGTCATCATTTGCTACTACTTGAGATTATAGGAAAGAAAATTGTGCACCTGATATGGAATAAAGCTATAGCAGCTATAAAATACATTGGCCTTTCTGGCCCTTATTATAAGGACAAAGAAGTTTTCAACTTTTTATAAGAATGCTTTGCCAGCCACACTAATTGCCAGTAAATAAATTGAGCCTTATCTTGTCAATTATAAATGTGGTGACTATCTCTACATTTACTACTATAGCATTCCACATGCTACATACCATACTGAAGAATTTCTTTCTCTCTCAGCAGTGAAAGTCATCCCAAACAGTTGTTTTTGTGCTCAGGAAGTGACAAAGTATGCCAGGCACACACAGAAGATTTTTGATAGATCAAGTGTAATGGTCTACGTTTGAACAGGACTAAAATAGCCAGGTTACTACTCTTGCAGGAAAAATCAAATTGGGATTTGCTATTCATCAAAACTGTGAAGTTTAAGTCTATATTTCATCTTTGACTGACCCAATCTTCAAAATGATCCACTGTCCCTTTGTCCCAGCTTGCATAGTAGAATTGGTGCTGGCAGCAGGAGTAGGTAGTTAAGAAAAAAAATTGATAACTGATAACATAACTGATGACATAAAAAATTGTGATAATTTTAAAATTGCAAAATCCAACCTTTACTCCACAGGAAGCCAGATCTCAGTACAAAACCTCTAACATGTTTGTACCTCAAAAAGCTAAAAAGATGTGTTTATTTCCCCTTCTATGCTGAATGGGCACAAAGGCCCTGATACAACTACTGCTGAAGATGATGATCTTCTGTCCATTGATTCCATGGGCATCATTTGGATTCCTAATGCAGGTAAAGGTTAAAAAGTTGTGTCTTATTAATGCTAGCACTCATTCAGTCCTGAGCACGTAAAGGGATATTAAAAGGTTCAGCTGCAATTCTTTCTTAATTTTAGCTCCCACCACACCAACAAGAGTGGTGAAAAGGCATTTATAGAGAGGCCCGAACCAAGTCTAACATCTTCAGAAATCGGTGATTCATTTAATAGCTGACAAAGACTACAAAAGTCTAGATAGTTTAAGAAAAATAAAACATTTTTTCCCATGTGGTTTTGATAGCACTGATAAGTCTGCAGCTTTAATGAGTGGTGTCAAAAGCTATCAGTTTTATTTCAGTGTTGATTGAGAGATGGATTCCTGCCAGTATTCCCAGAGGATTCTGAAGGACAAGGAAGTGTGTAATTAAAGCTAGCTACATTATGAAGTGCAAACAGTGAAAAAGCAGGACCTTGATGTTAAGAACAGTTCCTCTCCAGATTTCCGCCCATAAATTTATTTTTTGGCAACATAGTTTACACTGTCCTATAGACACCATGCTGCTCTAATTCAGTGACAATTCTAATTACATTTCATTGGAACGGAAAATTTGAGACGTTATGAAAACTCAGATATTATCACAGTTCATATTTGCAGAGCTGCTGAATTTGTCATCTAACAGAACCTCTGAAGAATGCTTCATTCTGTGTGTAATATTCTATTTCACTGATGAGAAATTGACTAAAAGAACGAAATACACAGCTTTAGAAAAATTCTAGTGTATCTTGTTGGCCATGTCTGGATCATATAACAGAGTTAAGAGCAGTGAAATTACTCTTACCATGATACAAAATATCAGTGGCAGAGCTAGAAGCTAGAGCTCCACATTCCTACTGCCCTTCCTCTAACTACCTGTAGATCTCATTATTCAGGAGACAAGACTTTTGCAGTTAACAGACAATGGATTTGCTTCTTCTTTTGGTTCAGTTTTGTGCAAAGCAAATGCCCTTGGCAACAGTGTGATAAGAACTCCATTTTCACTTACTATGCTTTCTTGGCAATACAAAACATGCTGGAGATTTTTAAATACACAAGTTAGATTTGGTAATAGGTAGTTAGGGACAACCTTCTTTTTCTGCCCTGCTTTAGACAATTTATAGCTATCAGAATTTTACAAAATGCACAGTATATTGAATCAGCATGTACTTCCAAAGTATGCTCATCAAGTACTTGCACACAATCTTCAGCAGAAAAATTCTCTTTTAATTTTAAGTTTTTGATGCCCAGCAGTGATAGCAAATTTGATACATTGCAAAGGCACCTTGAGTGACAGGATTCCACAACAGCCTCTTGAAGGCCAAGGGGTTTGGAGGTTAAGTGTGTCATTCAAATAAATCTATATCAGTGAGAATATCGTGAACACTCTTGCTGTCATTTATTTTCAATTTCACCGCAGTTTCTTCATGACATCAGTTGAAAAGACTTCAGGAATTGTTTCTTTCTGACCAATCAGAATCAGGGTAGTACCAATATTCTGGTGACGGCCTTCTCCTGTAATACTCTACATTGTCTACATTTCTTTAAAAATAGTAAACTGTCTTGCATGACAAGCTCCTTTATTTGCTCATACATTCAAAAGGGAGCTGTACTAAACATGTCTGCCTTGAGATCTTCACACCTTTGAAAATACATCTGTTAAAATAAGCAGTCTTCAAAAATTGATGGCAGGTATCAGAAGAGATGGATAGCCCCAGACTAGTTTAGACCTGGATAATACGTTGATTTCAAGAAGGTATGTTCATACACACCTGCTAAAGCTCCAATTAATAGGAAGCATTCATCTGCGTGCATCACAGATAAATCTTCATTAATATTAGAACCAATTGCTAACTTCATTTAAAAACTGTTTTCTTACATTCATATTGAATGAAATAGATACATGTAGGGATTTTTATGGGTGTGACACTTGATGTGAGGTATGGCATGATATAAAAACATTACCAGGAGAAAAGGATCAGCTGACCAATGCAAGCTTTTGCAATAAATCCAGAGGCACCAGCACTCCCCTGTATCTCAAAGTTTTCATATAGGCTCACAAGTCCATGCTACAGACTCCAATGTCCTCTCACCACCAATTTTTCTAGGCCTATTCTGGAGCAGTTCAGCATTGCTGATGACAGTAAGAGAATGTCATACAAGGAATATATGAAAAAATTTAGAACATGGAATGTTCTTGCAATGCACACTCAGCAAAAAAGTCAGAATAAAGAATATGGCCCAAATGTCAAAGACAACTAATTTACATGAGATTTCTTGGAATAATCATCCAAGTAGAAAAAATAAGTACAGTTTTTATGCTGGTGAATTATAGGCCTGAAAAGCTACAAAACTGTTGAGGTTTTTTGTATGATACAATACCCTCAACTGCTACTGGTACGCTTAGAAATGTGCACGTCTGCTACAGGAACAGACACTTTACATCAGGATCACAGAGTCTAGCTTCACAGACCACCTTTCCTTAATATTGCATCTGCCAGCAAATATTTTATTTCCAGTTAGTCTGTGGTGTATTATACAGCAAGACAGGTCTGGTAATATAACAATGGCATGGTTCCTGTTTGAAAAAAACATACATAATATTAAAAGAATTGTTGGTTTTCCCCTAGTGCCTGATGACAGCTGGAAGGTCCTGGAAAACCTTTCATAGTAATATAGCCTGGAAATACTGCCCACAGGTTAGTGATTGACTACCACTGCGGCCTTCAAGAAGTTGCTCCAAGGAAAGAACACTATTTCCCCTTTTGGCTTTTTTGCTTGTTTACTCTTACTGTCCAGTTTCCATAAAGGACTGTTTCTAATCTTAATCTTCCGTCTTTTGTATTCAGCCCTCATAATGTGTTTCTTGATGTAAATAAGTGGTTTCTCACGTAATGCTAAAGGAAAGCATTGAAATATTGTAAACAATCTAAAACCCACTCTAGGCTTCTTTCTAACCCTCTCTAATTACCACATATGCCCTAGGGGATGCATTTCACAAACAGGAAAAAAAAAACCAAAACATTAAAAAACCCATCAAAAATAATATTTCTTATTTCTGTCCTACCCAAGGGCATTTTTAGATTATTATACCAGTGTTAAACTGAAATTTCATATCTAAAAGGAAGTGTTCAGCTTCCTGTATTTCTTATCATGGACCTGTCTTCATTTCAAGCAAAAAAATGTTTGCAATTACTGCCTGCTAATAAGTATATTAACCTGCATGTCTGTTTGCATTATGATTGCTTTCAGCATTTCAGCCAAGTCAGCTACTGTATTATTAAGAGGGATCACTACTGATACAATACAATTTATTAACTCAGGGTTATTGCACAGATACAAGCAAGAATATCTGTTTATTTTAATTAGTTTATAATCAGATAAAGGAATCAAAATGTGATGAATCAAAGGAAAAGCCATCACAAAAATGATTCTGTGAATCATCTATAACAATAGGCAGTGACAATAAAGGAATACATTACTTGTTCAAACAAGAGTATGAGCATTAACCAGTCAAGCAACATGAAAAATGCAAACCAGAAGGCAGCTAAGTGCCCTGCTTACCAACTTCCAGAAAACCCAGAGCTGGAATGGGAACACATATTTCTGGTATCCAGCACCCTGTGCTGTGCTCCCTCCAGAGCAGCCAGCCCTACACATTTAGCCACTGACATCAGCGATGGTCATATTTCAGGCAGTCCAACTGCGGTGACACCAATTCAGCTTCTAAGGCCTGGAGGTTTGTTCCAGTTTTTTAGCACTCTTAAAGGCCTGCTTTTCAAAACTAACTCCAAAGCAAGAAGCTAACAGGAAGAGGTGTTTCACCTCTAGGACCAAAAAGAGCTTCTTTTTTTTTTTTTTCTTGCAGCAACTGACTTCAATGCTAAAGATGCACTATTTTGTCATGCAACCTGACCTAAAAGCCAGAGGCTCAACTTGACAGTACAGAGACCCACAATCATTTTCTAAACTTGTTCTCTTCATACTAATACTAGGATAAAATGGTTGGTCATCCTCCCCACCTATTTTGCCTTAAGATCCTCTACTTAGACTTCATGTTAATTTGCCCTTTTTTTAGTTTGGCTTACAAGCTGAAGATCTTTCTCTTCTGTAAAGCCATAGCAAAATTTTAAAAAGTAAATAACCTCTTCCCTGGAATAGGCCACTTAACCAGCAGCATGCCCAGGTGGCCACGAAGACCAATGGCATCCTGGCTTATATCCAAAATAGTGTGGCCAGCAGGACCAGGGAAATGGTTGTTCCCCCGTACTCATGAGGCAGAATCTTGAGTGCTGTGTCCAGTTCTGGGCCCCTCACTGGAAAAAAGACCTCGAGGTGCTGGAACGAGTCCAGAGAAGAATGGAGCTGGTGAAGAGTGTGGAACACAAGTGCTATGAGGAGTATCTGAGGGAGGAGGTGTGTTTAGTCTGGAGAAATGGAGTCTCAGCAGTGACCTTATCACTCTCTATAACTGCCTGAAAGGGGGGTGGGTGCAGCCAGGTGGGTCTCAGCCTCTTCCATTCCCAGCCCAGCTTCAGCCTTGTCCCAGGGAAGTCCTGGATGTGGGGGCTGGGGCTGCCCCCAGGCTGCGGTGGTGAGATATCCTGGCTCCCAATTCCCGGAACCAGCGTTCTCACTGAGTGGTCCTCTGAGACAACATGATCCAAACTTGTTTTTTTTTTCATGTGAATCCAATCTTTCCCACCTCCATATGAGCACAGTCTATGCACACATACGTTCCTATGCAACACTGTGTTATTTTTTTTCTCTCATCTGTACAATGCAATGAATAACAAACATTGGAAAGTGCCAAGAAGAACTTTTCTTTGTGTAATTATCCTGCTATTTTCCCCACCACATTTTTAGCACGGGTGCTGTTTTCTTCCTCCAAGCTAAAAAACAAACAGTTTTAAAGCATGTGTGTGATCTGAAAGGTGTTATTGGGAAGAAGATACATTTATTACAAAGACACTTGTGTTCAGATAGCCTAACAGGAACTCAGTATATTGGCATTGATTTTCAAGCGGTATAAACATGGCCTGCCCTCAGCCTCTGCACCTTGAGGAATAATTGTTTACTAGTAGAGCCATCATGTAAAAAAGTTTAAATAATCAAATTTTAGTAGCAGCTGTATGATTACAATTTACTTCTTTTAGTCTTTTTTTAACCCTCTTTCAAAATACACCATAAGAAATTTTTTGACTCTTCAAAAATAAAGATCAAGCTTGCTGCTTAAATTCACTGTATTCCAAGCCAAAAACTGTTCACAATTGCATTTGCCTTGAGCAGAACACTGAGTAGGTTATGAAGTCTAGCTAATAGCACTACCAAAGAAAGACAAGTAAAAAGGAATTTCCCTGATTTGCCCACAGCAAAACTATTAACAGATAACAGGAAAGTAGCGAGAGTTTTTTTAAGTTCACACAATATACCTATTTGAGGTCTAATAATTAATAATTTATTGCAAACTGGCTCAGTGGACTCTTGGAGTTGATCCAAGGACCTTTAAAACACTGCATTATTTTTCTTTTGAAGTAACTGTGTCTTTTGATGCAACCACATTTTATGTCCAGTCCCAGTCTGCGTCATTCCTGACACTCTCAAAAACTGAATTAATGTTCTTTAAACAAGCCCAACATCCTAGATAATGGGGAAAATAAGGGTCTTCAGGTCTCATATATCCTTGTGTTTCCAAGTACTATTGATCAGACCTAAAGCTTTCTTCTCTTCTTTAATGCCCCTTCCTACAGGTCCAGATGTTCAAGCAGGAGACAACTCCATGCTGCTTGTTTAACAGAAGAAATCAGCACTGAAGATGCTGAACCTAATTTATGTATTGCTGAAAGCCTTCCTTTTATGCTTTGAGTCAAGAATATTTGAGTTTTGTCCTGGGCAACAAATATGAGCAGGTATTTTTGAACCACCACTAAATTTAGCAACACCTATCTTCCCTCTTCCTACTGTCTTAATTTAAAACACTGCTCATCATTATCTATTTTTGAACTATCTACCAGGTCCTCTTCCCATAAAATTTGTGTGAAAGTTTGGAAGGCATGAGTTTGAAAAGATGTCAATATATTTTGTCATTCAAAATTCCAGTAGGAAGCTTCAGAGCTCAATCAAGGCACAAGAGCTGGGTAAGCTGCAAGCCATCTTTATCTCTGTCCTTTTGTCATCTATAACAAAATCTTATTCTACTGGAAACAGAGTTGACTTTCCAGGCATATGTCAGGCTCAAGGGAAGCAATTAGATGTAAAGCAGGCCACCTGGTGTGACAGTAATTAGGCTCTAGATCTGTTGTTATTAGGACCCAAAGTTGCACTATGAAATTAGCTCAGAACTTTAATTAAACCTGTAGTAACAACTAACTTTTATTTCTTAATTATTCCTTTTCTAAGTTTTTTTTTTTTTTTGGAACCCAGCTGAACACAGGGTGAACTGAATAGCTCACTTAAATAGCGAAGAGTAACATAGCTATTTCCATCTGTATTACCAGTAGAGATCAGAAGCACCTTAGCTGTTATGAGTGAGTGGTTAGAGTACAAGTACCCCTCTGGCTTTTTGGCATCTACAGAGAATCAATTAAAAGGCTCAAACTGGTGTGATGAAGTTACCATTTCTTACTGTCACTTTAGACCCTATATAGGTGAGAAAAGGAATCATAAGCTGTACCTACAGTAGTATTCACAGCTGGGTTCAGGGCATTTGGTGACTCTTCTCAGTGCACCCATTCACCATGCACAGATCACTTTGACAGAGCTCATTTGGTGCAAAAAAGTGAGATTCTTCCAGAAGAAATGAGGGATATTACTATTTTAATAATAGTTTTAATTGTTGTGCCTAGGTGCTGGATTCAGAGCTCTGAGCTTGGATCCTGCCTATCAGGAGTCTCCTACATGATCTAAAAAGTCTTTGTACACACTTGCCAGTAGTATTACTACTAGCACTAATTATTAATGCCCAGGCTTTTATCCCACAATTTCAAAATAAAACAAGAGAAACAGAGTCCAGTGATCCCTACTCAGGGATGAATGCCACTGAAGCCCAAAGCAACTCTGTCAGTGTATTCACTAGGACATCTCTCTCATAGTGCCCAATAGCCTCTGGCATAACATCCCAAGAAAGGCAGATATTCTTGCAGAATACTCTGCCATCATATTCATCTACAGAGCTGTATGAGAAAATGCAGGGAAACAGATGCTTGTGGAGGCAGAAGTTTTTTCTTCATTTGCAGGCAACCTCAGCTCTTACACAACATAATTCCGGATTTTCTGTGCATTAAAGGAAAAATTCTACTATTTATCACTATTAACTCGTGCTTCATATTAAAGGCTATAATTTAGTAGTTATGAGCTTGGAACTGAAAGATAAAATAATAATGTAAAACTTCTGGGGTGGGCAAGGTGATTTTTTAAAATTTTTTACTCCATACAGGAGACATGAATTGGGATGCTCTTTATTTTAATCATTACTGTATAAAACCTATTAATAAAGCTCATGTGATCCATTCCTGTTGTGAAAGCACAATTGTTTCCTGAACTATATAACCACACACTCTACTTTAGTATCATAGAATTTTATGCCCATAATACTTCTTTTTAAAATAGTGATAACATCCTTAATTCAGGCTTCTAAACAGTGTTAATATAATTTTTGCTTTTCATCATTTATGCTCCTAATTACTCCTGATTTAGCTCTCTTTGGATAGGAGAAATTGCATGATCTGATTCGCAACAAATAGGATGACAATACCGGTGTGTGACTTTTATCTATACAATTTTACTACAATAATTGCCAAAAGTTTTTTGCATTTCGAATAGCACAAATAAATGTTCAATACATACAAACTGTCTATTTACAGGAAAAGATTAAATGCACTGATGTCAACAGAGGATTCTCTAAAATCTACAGCAAAACAAAATTCCTTTTAACCCCACAGGTAAAGGTCCTCATTATGCTTTTAATGACCACTGCCATCATGTTAGAATCATATATTTACAAGCAGTTGCTTAGAAAAACCAAAAACACATTGGCAACTTCTGTGAAGTTGAAAAAACATTGAATGCACTCAAGCTTCCCTGATAAACTTGTTCATACATACCTTTCACCCAGCTGTATCTTCATTTGCCTACTTGGTCATATGTTTTGATGCATTCTTCCAGACAACTAGAATCTGCCTTTTACATTTATACTTCAAAAGACAAAAGTAGTATTTTTCTGACCTTGTCATCAATCTCAACAAAATTCTTGCACGTTTTGCAAGATGCCTGGGCAAACACAACTGTTCCTGAGAGACCAGTCCTGGCAGCAAGAAACAAGATTCTGCTCAAGTGAAAATCCAAAGTTGTATGGTGCATTGACAAAAAAAATTTTGTTCCAAGGTACTTAAATTTCAGCTCCTGAACAAGCCAAAAAGAACATCCTGCATGACTGTTCTGATGGAGATGGGGATAAAAAAAGCCACTTCCAAGGCAGCCAGGTCTCAGCTTCTCATAGATACTACTCAGGTCCCAGAAGCACATTCAGAAATTGGTTGGCAGGTAGTGCAGTGCACAGAATTGACTTATAGTCAATTTCCCCACAGGACATGAAACTGAGCAGCAGTTTCCCTGCACCAGCTAATATTTTTGCATGGTAGCTTTGTGAGCATCCTGCAGCATGGGTGCTATGGAATAGCAGTATATTATTAAAGCAAAAATCCCTAATTGAATAATTAAAACACCTCACACATCTTGCCAAAACGTCCATTATCAGAATCCACCTACGCTGTTCTGTACCCCCCTACAGAACAGCTCACATCTACACAAGGCCTGTGAAACAGTGGCTTCTAGCCAGCTTCTTTCTGCAAAAAAAAAATGCCATGAGGAGCACATTTTTCCATGATAGAAATATATCACTTTAAGAGCTTGACAGTCTTCTCTGAGGTAGGTCTAACAAAGTAAATGAAGAGGTGAAAAAAAATCAAACTTCCACAGCAAAAGGTTTTGTATTTGTATATGCATTTGCACATTCCCCAGCATCAGATACCAGCTTAGTGTGAGGAAGAAACAAGACACTGAAGGACTGACATTAGCCAACTACCTCTCTTTGTTCCTGGGCTGTCTAGCCCAAGTGAAAATTAGAGTAGCTGAGGTTATAAAACTTGTATAGTAGATCTGAAAGAACTGTTTTTTCAACAAAGAGGGCTAAAAAGAGGGGATGACAATGCCTTAATATTGAATAAATCAGCAACTGACTGGTTCATAAATTTGTGTTACTTTTTTACTTGATGCATCAACCTAAAAATAACTAGAAGCAAAATTGTGAAGAAATTATCTGGTTTTTAATCCTTATTTTTCTATTGCATTTTTAAATTTAGTGTAATATTGCATCTACAGTTTTGACTGCACTTCATAATTATAAAAACTAAAAAGTAGTGAGGATGAAATGACTTTTTAAACTCAGTCTCAAACAACTATGTGAAATCTTCAAATTGTCAGCTAAACTTCAGATAATTAAGGTAGAACTTCAGCTTTTTCATTTCTTTGATGAGAACTACATGCAAATTTTGAAATTAAACAGTATCATGACTACAAGGACGGTGGAATTTTGAGGCTGCTATGCAATTGCATAGAATAGATCTTTCTTGGTAACAGCAAACGCAGTCATCTGGTACACTGTTTAGAAGTCATGAATTTTCACCTCCCTGCTATTCTCCCAGTCATGACAAGGCAATTCCTCACTAGCCACAGAAGCAGACAGTTAAACTCTTACCAAATCTCTGCAAAGCTTGTTTATGAATCTGGGTCATCTCAGTCACACTGATGCAAAGCAGACTATCTTTCTTCATTTTCATAATGCTACCATAGATGTACACAGAGACAAAAAAGAGCTGGATTAGGCAGAGCGTTTTCTGCAGAGGAATACCTGCCAGGGTCTCAGCACTGCCTTTACGGTTCATAGCAACAGTGCTCAGCACTGATACAGCAGGGAGGCCAATATCTCAACTCTTCATCAGTGTGTTCCAGCTGGAAATCCAGAGCAATGAATGATGTATTAAACATATAAAATGGATGTCAGTGCATCGCAAAGAGGAGAGGGGCTTTTGATGGGGTTTTTTGTTAAATTCTTTTATTTAGATATTTTGTATGGGATTACTTGCTCAATGGCTTAATACAGCTGCTCTGCTACTGTCTGAAAATATGTCAAGCTGTCAGAAAGGCAGCTCCCTAATAGTCCTTAGAGCATCAATTTCAGAGCATATCCCTCTAAGGCACACAAATCAATATCATTATTATTATTAATTTTCCTTTCTTACAGTGGTTGAAATTGCAATAAAGAAATATCATCAGACTTCATCAGCATTACAATGTGGAGGGTAGGTCCTCATGTGGCAAAAAACTTGTTAATGCTGCTGGAATCAAAACAGGAATTAAAAAACCCATTATATTTTGTGAGAGGTTACACTTACAAAATGAGAGCTCCTTAATTGTCATAGTGGGCAATTTTATAAGGAGATGGGGAGCTTACAGACAGTAAATTAATTGCAAACACTAACAGCTATTAAATAACATGTCAGAATAAATACCATTTAAATACTTTTCAAAAGAGATTGCTGTGATTGCCCCAGAGATGTTACACAGCTGTCTGCAGCTGTGACACACTGGGGACCTATGTTGTACTGTACACTTTTCCTTATAATGGAAAGGTGCATAAAAGAGGCTCTAAACACATCAAAGGGTTTCAGGAAAACAGTCTCATGATTGTGAATGCAAAGGAAATTAATCATTAAGGAAAGTCAATGGAAATCACCTAATGCGTCCTATTTTCTGGTCACTGGCAAGCTACATGCAAATCTTGTTTATCTCCCCACCATAGACATTTTTCTTACCTAGCTGATGAAGGTGGGTACTGGGTCTCTCCTTGCAGTAAGAAGCAGCACTGCAAGGGCCAGGGCAGAATCAAGTCTGTCAGGTCTGTGTTTTCCTTCCCTTGCTACAAGGAACAATGTCAGTGAAGCAGAAGTAATCAATGATGAGTGGGAATCAATCAAAGAGGTCACAGAGCAGAAAAAGTGGTGGCCAGAGTGGGTTGATTGCTCCATTTTTCTCGGTTTCTACAAGTGAATACATGGACAGTGAATTGGGAGCCACTCCTGTCTCTAAAATTATTTGAACAATAGAACTTGACTTTTCCTTATAGATCCATATAATAGGAATTCAGATTTTTCCCAAAATCCAAGCCACAATTTGGGAGCATCAGTTAATTTCAGGGAGATGTTCAGTCTTTGTGAGTGCTCACAATAATCATGCTTGGATACATAGTAATATTATAATGTATTAACAACTGTAAATAGCAAGTGACACAAGAGAAACCCTGCATAAATAAATTTCTAAGCCTGTCACTGTGTATAACTCAGCTGCTTTACCTTATGCAACACTAAGTGGGAGAGTTTTAAAGCCGTCAGAGTTAGTTAGTGGTGACGATATAAGGATGTATAAGAAGGAAAATAACTCCCTGCTCTTTGCTGGCCTGCTGTATTAACTGGCTGCATTCAGATGAGAAGGGAGACCTGCGCCAGAAAACTCTTGTAGCCTTTGCATGTTTTCAAAGACAGCCCATGGAACCTGGGTGCACAAATGGCCCAGGACTGAAGCCAAGCTACACTCCTTTTGAGGAAGCCATTGCCAGTCTTCCCATAAGAATAATTTTTTGAGTGCTAGTCACCAAGGCAAGGTTTAAATTAATTTTATCTAGAAGCCAATGCCTCTCTAACCTAACACCAATTCCTTGTTGTGTCTGGTGCCTTGGCTGAGAATTTTACCAAAAAAAAACAAACAAACAAACAAACAAACAAAAAAAAAAAACTAAAAACCAAGCTTTGTTTGCTCAAGAATTGCTTTCAAAACAAGAAGAGCTCAACTGTCTTGGAAAAGACTTCATTAGTGAATTGGCAGAGGCAGCACAACCATGGGAATAAATTTATAGGTAGGATGGAGCTGTCTCTTTGAATCATAAATTGACTGCAAACAGAAAATCACACACTACAGCATCCAATAATTCTCTAAAGAGCACCCATCTCCAAATGCAGCCTGCCAAGTGTCAAATACATTATTAACTAGAAATAAAAACTAAAATAATTCCTCCCTTGATTCTCCTTGGGGAAGTGCAACTTTACACTGTCCTTAATACAAAGTTTACAGGCACAGTACAATCCTGTACTAATGCACTACCTGTCAGAACTGATGCTTAAACACCTTTCCTACTATAGAATTTTGAAGCAATAACAACACTTTTAACTTCTATGGCAACTTTATCCAAGGTTCTCTGAGTCATTTAAAAGCAATAATTAATTAAAGCTCCATAAGTTAAAGACATAGCAACAGCGTTTTCCACAAGGTAAATCAGGCAGACTCATGGCAAACAGGGTAGTGCACAGGGCAAGAGACCTGGAGACTGGATCCCAGGGGCGTCCCTGTGTCAGTGCCCTGCATGAAGCATCCGATCCTTCACTCCTCCACCTTACATATGCTATTAATGCTCAGCAAATTCTCATTACAACAAAAACCCTGTGAAGTGGTTCTAGTGCTTATTGACAGTAAATGCACATTATTATCTCCAGGTGGTTTGGTTTTGTTTTAAAGTGCTGGGGGGTGTTGCCTTTTACAGAGATGATCTTCCTTATTACTAAACAACCAAAGAAGTAGAGAGTTAGCAGGGGCTGCCTACATTAGTCTCAAATGTCTTTTCAGCGTACCGAAGTGTTTTCAATTACCTCCTAATATACCTCCAGGGAGCCTGGGAGAATGGAAGGATTAGTTGAGTAATGATTTCAAATTATTTAAGGGTTTGGAGGCTTCCCCCCCCCTCCCCCCCTTATTATGTGACTTTGTTGGATTTAATCCTATACCAGAGATATTTGACAGTACAAGCCAGGTTATAGCTAATGACAAATCTTGATCCCAAATCAAAGGGTTGCGAGAAAAGATTAAAAAAGCAAATTGCCCTCCCATCTCCAGGATGATACAGAAAAAAGAATATGGAAGTCCGCTTTATTTTTCACTGATTGAACCAATATTTCTGTTTCAGAAGTTTCTAAAACTGATAAGACTCATGAATGGTAGGTGAACTTATTAGGCAGGAGCATCAATGAGGAAAAGAGGGCAAATGATCAATTTTTGCTTTATTGCATCATGACATAACAAAATTCCAAAACTAGCCAGCTAAATAAAATACCAGAGGGAAGTGAATTGAGGTAGCTGGTATTTGTGTAGTTCTCTGTGGTAGCCACTGTTAAGGGTATTACTAGCCAAATATTTGAGCATCCCAAAGCTATTAGATGCATTTTAGCCTCAATGTCATGATGGAATAGAGAAATTTAATTTTTATTACATTCAGGAATTGGAGATATAAAAATCACACTCTAAAGTTCACACTGGAAGTTCACCAGGAATTCAACCAATATCTCCCAAGCTCTGTTTATATCCCTGATGGGACAACAATCCACACAAAATAATAATGCCAAAAAAAAACAAAAATGAAAGCACCAAAATTAAAACCAGAAGATGGTTCTAGAGCGAAGAAAACACATGTTTTACAGAAGATATTTATCATAGCACAGTTTTTCAGTTTCAGTCTTAACCTTTTCTTATGTGGTATGTTACACTGGTGGTCCTGCCTGTGCTGTAGGCTGCTTTCAAGTCTTTCCTTCTTCCTGCAGTTTTCTATTCCACCTGGCCTATTGTTGAAGGTAAATCTAATTTAGCAGTCAAGTTGTTTTTCTGAACATGATATATTAGGCTACATAATACTTCCAATCATGGTGACTGTCAATATCTTCACCATAATTACTGCGATTTCCTTCACACTGGAGCTGGAACTTGGTTTCTATCCTATATGGGCCTGTGAATTAAACATGAATTTGTTGATGACAGTCCTAATACCACAATTTTAGTTACTGTTTTAGAATGAGGATCTAGACATTTTTCTTAGCTCCTATGTTTTGGAATAATTACCTAATTAATGTGGATTATAAAGTGTAGCATATTCTCAGCAACAGAAAATATGAACAGGCCTCACTGTTCTTCAACTCCATGTATTGTCAGCATCACAGCCATATCAGAATTTACAGATGTCCTCAATTCTAACGTGTCATCTATGAAAAACACTGGGGATCATGAGAAATCAGTAAAAAACAAAAATGTGTGTGAAAGATATTTCAAATAAAAATCTCAATTGCTTTATATTGTGAAAGAATATCAAATGTATTGAATAGAGCTGTTGGGACTACAGTAAGTTTGAATAATTTTTCCAGTAATGTTTGTTCCTCACAGAAGTAGTTAGTCAAAATGTAAACTTTAGGAAAAAAGGGTTTGGTTCTCTTTTCTCCTCCATATGCCTCCAGATCCAATACTGAATTTCTTGAAGAATAGAGTCATGTCAGCTTCTTGAAGAGATCCATGGACTAGCATCAAGCAGAGAAACAATCCTGAGTTTGGAATTCCTTATGCTCAGGCAAACCTTTAATAACAAAGGAATCTCTTTAACTGGTATTGACTACATGTAGGTGTTTGTGTGACTACCTATATATATGTATGCATATGCCAACACTCATCTCTAAGTATGTTTATTTCCATGGTTTTTTCCTGACATTTTTTTTTTCCATTTTTACTTCTCCCTCCTCCAAAAAATTACTGGAAAAGTCTTGGTTTGTTCCTAGTGAAAGAGGGGAAGAAATACTGTGGGTAGGCAAACACCTTTTTTTGTCTCTGCTCTTGTGAACACCCAACTGATTTTTGGTCTTCTTCATCCGCTACATTATCTGTCTTTGCTAACAGATATAATGACTGCTGTTAATCGAGAGACAGCATTTTTTCTCACTCACACTTTCATAAGATTGAGTAATCATGCATGAGTTTGTGTAGACATTCAATTCAATTTGAAACTAAAATCTAAAATATGTCAGATACATGAGATGATTAGAACAGGATACACAAAATTATCACTGAAATGAAAACAGCAAAAACATATCCAAGTCACAGCTTCCATAAAAGTCATCCAAACATGAATAGTCTTCAAATGGAGACATTTCTGAGTAGTTTACCACTAGAATCAGTTCAGAAATCAGAGCTGACAAGAGCTATTAGTCTCTTTTCATTGCTTTTCATTGCTTTCACTGCTACTGTGATCTCATGACAAACTCAACCTGCTGAAGGTATCTACCTTATGAAGAATGACCAGTGTGTTTTCTTCCTTACTCATAGTCCTTTTCTTCCTCTTCAGTATCTTTACAGCACACTTATTCATATTCATACATATTCAGTACACTTAGGGGAGTCTGTGTGTTGCCCAGCCCAGGGAGGACTGCAGATGGATACATCCTAGCTCTGCTAATTCACGGGCTAAAATCCTGTCTGCAGTCACACACAATCCAGAAGTTCAAGAATTACCTGACAGAGCAGGATTCTACCTGCAAACTCCAAAGCAGCAGCTGCAGATGGTTTGGCTGGATGTTAAATATTTCCCCACACCCCCAGGACATTCTACCCAGAGGCGTGGAAGAGATGTGCACATATAGCCCAAGTGCTCTTCTGCTTTTTGTAAAATTGTGTTAATGTGAATAGGTTGAACGTTTTAGCCTGAAGTAAATTAAATACATTATGTATAATGGCAAATTATGCAGATTTATAGCAGATAATCAGTTGGTGTGCTTTCCACTAAAGACAGCTAATGTCCAGACAGGATAGTTTGAACTTGAACTAATAAGTTCAGATTGTTCCCACTGGCATATCACTTCAGACTCCTATAACACTACCTTGTGATTGCCTCCAAAATATCCTTTCCTATTATGTTCATATTTCAACCCATTCCTTTTTGCACTTTCAGGGACCCATCCACCTCCACCTTTCAACTCTATCATTTTGGACAGAAATACTAAAAATGGGTTCTAAACTGTGCCAACAGCAAGCAAAACACAGCACAGAGAGAGCATGGAACCCATTTCTGATGGGAGGAATTCTCTGAGCATTATCACTTTGATAAACTAAGGTATTAATGACAGGTTTTGGCAATGAGGAGCAGAAAGAAGAAAGTAGAAGGATGATGTTGCTATGCTTGATGAGAAGAAAAAAAGAGAAAAGACAACCATGGGGCTAAACTGTGCCATTCCCTCAAAAACAGTTGAAATTTGAGCTCAGGCTGCTGTAGGAAAATTTCCGATTTGTTCCAACACACAAAGGGAGCAGTGACTCTCTAAAGAATGATGCACAAATTCAGTGGGAAGAAGTGATTTATTCAGCTTGGAGAAGAGGAGATGGAGGGGAGACCTCTTTAAGGTCTTCATTACCGTCATGAGGGGAAATGGAGGGGTGGGTACTGATGTCTTCACTCTTGTGACCAGAAATAGGACTCAAGGAAATGGCACGAATCTGAGCAAGGGTAGGTTTAAGTGGGCTATCAGGAAAAGCTTTTTCACACATAGGGTGGTTGGGCACTGGAACGGGCTCCCTGGGGAATGGTCACAGCACCAGCCTGACAGAGTTCCAGAAGCATTTGGACAATGCTCTCAGGCACATGGTGTGACTTTTGGGGTGTCCTGTGCAGGGCCAGGAGTTGGACTTGATTCTATGAATTGCACTATTGAAACTAATCCACTGGACTCTGACCTTGAAAATTTCTACTGCCGGAGAGAGAACTCCTGCATAAAGTTAAATAATTTGTAGTACTTGTCCCTCCTTTTCCATAATTTATTCTCTTTCTAAGCAGGTTGTAACCACTGCAGGAACAAGAAGTTTCTTACCATGTTTACACTACACACAGTACTGTAGAGACCTTATTTAGGTTGGTACTTTGTGTTAGTGTAATCCTGTTTCCAGATATATAGCACATGACTGCTCACATCATTCCCCAGGAAGAGCACAGCCAAATGGCCACCATTAAAAACAACTGATGATTCTGTGAGCTTGCACAAGGCATATCCCTTGGACAATAAGGTACTGCCTTCCCAAGACTTAATAGAATCAAACTTGCAGACCTGTGAGAAATCTAGGCTCAACCTGGATGATCCAGGCCTTGGGTCTGGGTGAAACCTGTAATCTGAAGAGCCCAGAGAGAAATGACATGCAGCCCTAGTTTATTTTCTGAGAAGAAATTTAAACCCCTTCATGGTGGCAAGCTCTTGACACTCTGGCCTCTAAATCCAGAAGAAGCAGCTTGGCAGGAACATCCAAGCCAGGCCCCCAGTGGCAGTACCACCAGCTGAGTTCAGAGGAAGAATTATTGTGGGCACAGCAGCTGAACTAAGACTGTGAGATCTGACAACTATATTGTCCTAAATTACCAGACACAGCTGAGCAGCAAACATGGCACAGACCGAAATGACACTGCAGCCTTTCTGCTTATGGAGATAATTTCCTCAGGAAGCATCTTATTCAGTAATCACAAAATATAACAAACTGGGGACTCTTTTTACTTCTTCCTTTAATAGTACCACTAAGCTTGTGCCTGTTTAAAGGGCATATTGAGTTTTGTTTCTTGCAAGGAAACTGTAGCTTGCTGGGAAGAGTATTTTTTTGAGGGTTTTTTAGGGTTTTTTTGTTTGGATTTGAATTTTTTTTAATGTATTTTTTTAATTCATCATAGCACTGCAGGTCCCAGTGCCAGTACCAGTGCTCTTCCCTTGACTTTGATGCTTACACAAAGAGCCCATATAAAAAGATCAAGATTTATCAGGCAAGATTTCTGGCACACATACCATGTCGTGGTTTGTCAGTTGTTCCCTGCCATTTCAGAGGGAGTTTCTAGATAGTTGAGATGAACAGTCTGACTACATTTATCTTCAGGAAATACACATGACATCAGCCTATTAACTCCCACCAAACCTTCTTTCACACAGACCCAAATTGCCTGTGGGTCCCTCACTATGGAGATGCATTTTTGTCTGATCTTGCAATTTATAATAAAGAGAAGCATTGTATTTATGAACAATCAGCTATTGTATTGTTCATAAACTTGTTATTTTAGAGTTTACATTTGATCCTTGGTTATGAGAGAGAACCACTGTAAGACTAACAGTGCTAACATCCTCTGCTGTCCACTTTTAACTCCACAGAGCACTTATAGCAGGGTTCACCATGGCAGCTGCCAAACAGCTGCATTTTGATCCAGTTTCTCAGTAAAGCACCTTTCTTGCCCCACATGAGTCTCACCACAGCTTGGAGATCAGAGAGGGATGCAAGGTCTCCAGGTGCTCAGGGAGGCAGCTGCTTCTCCAGACAGACCTTTGGGATCTGATGAATATGTGGTACAGGTGAGGCAGGATCATTGCAAAGACAAGTATGGATAACAGGGTAGTGGTTTTAAGGGTTGATATTTTTCTTTGTGAAGATCGGGGAACAAGAGTGCATGCATAGGTGCATTTGTCTGTAGCAGCCCTGCAGAGCCAGAAAATACTGCACAACTCACCATCAGAAAGGTTTTCTTAAACCAGGCACTTCTAGTGATGGGGAAAATAGTTTTTGATGGTTACCTGCCTAATACGAAGTCAACACACGACTGCATTACTTTTCTGAGTGAGCCTGTCCATAACAATAAGTTCTCTCACATTTTGTATTAATTTTAACCTCTTCTCACAATTAGAATGTGGGGAAAAAAGTTTCCCTTCAAACAAAGTATAGAATTACAAAATTAAACAGTTCTAAATGTCTTTGCTATATCAAACACAAGTAATAAGGAGGCCTGAATACCACCCTTTGTCTACACTGCTTTAATAATACCAGTAAATAAAAAAGAATGGGCATTATCATCTAGATGTAAGGTTTGCTAGACTGCTACAACTTGCATCATACAGCTAAACCTTATTGCATTTGGGCAAATGTCATTTCTCTTTACTTTGGGGTTTTTTTTTATCCCTCAGTTTATATATGACATAGGTAATGACTAAATTTTACCAAAACTTTTTCAAAATTTAGAACAGTTTTTCAATTCCATTGGATTTTTTCTGAGTGACAAAAAATTAAAGAAAGTTTGATTAAAACACAGAGCAAATGGTAATCTTCAGAAGAAAGCATTTTTTTCTCTACAGTTTCCTGGGTTTCTTTCTGAAATTAAATGTTATAGTAATACTGGGTCAATGTGAAGAATAAAAATTTTGTAAAACTTCAAAGGAAAAGTGGGCATTTTTTTTTTACTTATTCTGTGAGTGTTGCTTTGCCTCTGCTTTGTGTCCAACTATTATCAATGCAGATACAAAGCACCATACAACAAATAAATTTCATTATTTATGGATTTTTCACATGGTCCCTCCTTCCCAAGAGATTTACTTTTCTATTTCATCTCACTTTTACATGTTAAATCAATACCTGTATTGGAGTATCAGGGACACACACTACCAATTATTGGCAAGTTAGATCCTGACAAAAAGCACTGATTTCTAATAAAGGTGTTGCACATGGCTCTATGTACCCATTATAATTAATAATTGTGTGTTCTAGCAGATCCTGACAGTTTTGACCTGAGCTTTCCACCAGTATTGGTAATAGCACAGGAATGTTCTATGGGCTATATTATTCCACATGATTCCTGTGGGAAGAGCTGCTCAATAGTGCAGTACCCTTTCTTTGCGTGAGTAACAATGGCAGTACTCATTACCCTCAATAACATTATTATGCTGTGTGCACAAATCAAGCACGAAGAGCAATCAAGTGGAGAATTAGATTGTTTTAAAAAAACAGATCTTTATTCTTGCTACATGTCTGCTGAACCTTGAAAATAGTAATGAGATGGCCTTTAAATTGGTACTGCTTTAATAAGAGATGAGAGGTGCAGCCAAATAACATTTCTTCCAGTTTGGTAGCTGTAGCTTGCAGGCACTGCTCTGCCTAGGGGTTACTTACAGTGGAAGTTATGAAAAGAGGACTTGAACTGCATAGGTAGTTGGTATATACATAAATATATAAATATTTTTATGGCACATTTTGTGTAGAAATTTTAAACCTCAGTCAGTAAGAAAACTCTGAAAAGAAATGAAAAGCAGGAAAAACAGTATTGGCTGAACTGGTTCAGGAGAGTTGCGATAATACTGGATAAAAACATTACAAAACAAAAGGTGAAAATAATTTTGTTTGTGTGCAACCCTCTCCTAATATAATCAGTTTCTTGTAAAGTAGTTTCTCATATAGCCATGCAGAATGGTCGCCAATGCTTTTCTGGTTCTTTTTACACCCCAAAATGTCTGGATAATGCCACCTAAACTCAAATTGTGGACCATGAGCAGATTCTCCTCTTTCCAAAGGATAAAGACTTTATTAGAAGATATCTCAAACATTCAAACACAGACACCTCTCAAAAACCTGAAGCCTTCAATATATATGGTTTACAGCAGCCACATTTTTTTTTATTTTGCCCTGAACTGCCAAAGGACTGAATGGACATGGACTGAAAGCAAATTTAAAGACTCAGGGCAAGGACAGCAGTTAAGAAGATTCTAAGTGGCTGCTTCAGTTTTTCAAGGGAGATTCAGTATTCATGGGAATTTGAACCATTTAATCCAATTTGAATAACCAAGCCATTCGGCAGCTCACTGCAAATCACTCATACTTGTAAAACTGGTCTTATTGGTCTGGAAAGTATTGTCTTCTGATCCATTCCTTGTTTGGTGTTATTTGTGAAGTTTCTGGTTAATGGCATTGCTAAATATATCCCCGTGTGTCTTTGAAGCACCCTTTCATTTTTCTTCCCCTGCCTTATTCAACACTTCTTGGTTTTTTGGGGGTTTTTTTTGCATTTTTTCTTACTTATGTCCCATCTCCTACAAATCCTTTCCAGGCAAGGTAACTTAGCCTTAGGCAACACACTTGAGCAAATGACACAAAAAACATAGGTATTTGGTCTAGAAAGCTAATTAAAGAAAACTTTTGATGACTGTTGTTGGATCTGAAAAAAGCATACCCTAGTGCAAATCACAGGAAAATTCTATATTCTAATGGGGAAATTGGATGAAAATTAACCAGAATTATCCACAACAGTATTTTTAGGCAGTTATATTCTAGTCTATTCATGTGCTAAAATTGCCATACCTAGAAAATACGAACCTACCATCATTAGCACATTGTGCATGGCTGAGGGATGGAGTTTTTCTGCTATGTGCACTTTCTAGTGTTTCAGGTGTCCAGGTCAACCAGTTCAGTTGCTGCAACAGGGCACATAGCTGCCAAGTTCCTGTATGCACAGGGTACCCCACCTGTCTTTGAAATCACAGAGATTGGGTGCACAGGTTGAGATGGGAAGAATGCCTAAATCGTATTGGCTTCAAAGTTTGCCTCCTCCTCAGCCTGTCCAGTTCAGCAAATGATCCCAGATGTCCTTGTGGCTGCGGTAACTTGCAAAACAGAGGCACCAGGTGCTGGGTATGTGAGAGCTGAGAAGATGACTCAGAAGAAACTTCACTAATTGCATAAGCAGTCTTCTGGGTCTGCTGCCAGTTGGCAGAGTGTAGCAGCTTCACTAAGTTTCACTCACTGTGCTGCTCACTTCTCGATTGGGAAGAGGGGACTGAGGGCAGCATCTTTCTCCACTCAACTTGAGTTATAAAAAAAAAAAAAAGGTGTTTCCACCCACCTCACTGCTGATGCCTGTCAAGAAGCAGATTCCTCTGCAGACTAATGCGGTTTAAAGAGATTTAAGTTCTTCACTTCAACTTACATCTAAGGATCTGGGGAGGAGGTCACCTTTTCTGGCTAGAAAAGCACTCGGCTGCAGCATAGGAGATCCACTCAAGTGGCTGAGAGACAAAAAACAAAGTGAAGCATTATTATGAATTCGAACAGTAATGCCAGAGCTTCTTTCTTTCTTGAGCAAGTACAGATTTGCCATTTCATGGTTAGATTAAAGGGCTATTTTGCCACAACTCTTTCAACAAACATTGAAAGCTAAGCAGCACCTGACCTTTCCTCTACAAAAAAACAGCAGAGAATTTTTTTTTTTTTTTTTTACACCAGATCATTCTCCCTCAATAACAAGAAAAACAGTATTCCTTCAGGTAGGATGTTTTTAGACTGGTGGGATATAGATCCCCTGAAGACCTTTGTCATCATTGTGAATGACGACAGAAATGGGACATGACAAAGACTATCCCACACTGTGGGCAACTTTCCATTCGTAAAGCCTAGAAAGGCTGACCTGGAAACGAAGACTAGGCAGAGTAAAAGAATAAAATAGTATTTATTGAAACGATATAGCTTGGGCTATGCAAGGACCCTTTGGGGCTACACCCAAGTAATCCAGTAATGGTCCCAAAAAATGGATGCCCAGTCACAAGGTCTCATTTTTGTATAAGCTCTTGTCCATTAGCACATTGGAGTTAATTGTCCAATTACAGTCTAAGATTGTGAAGCTCCATCCTCTTTGTTATTTCTCTCTTCTTTATTGTTGTTTACGCTTTCAAGCCTAAAATTTCACCTTGGTCCACAGCTAGAAAGAAATTGTTTTGTCTAGTTATTCTGTGAAGAGAGCTCACCAACTCTTAATATGAAACCCAGAACTACACATTAAAACAGCACAGAGTCAGAAAAAATATAAAAGCTAAAACTTAAAGCATCATTTACTGCTTTCCAAACCTCAAGTTTCCCTCAAGCATCTCTGTAACAGTTTTATTCAGAAAGTCAGCCTTCAAAATATCAATTCAAAAAAGGTTGCACATGTTTTGCATGAGGAGATTGATTTCTATTATTAATTTCTTGCTTTGATTGAACATAGTTCTGACAAGTCTCAGTTCCCTCTTTCCTTCTCCTATTTTTTCTCATAAATGCAAATTCACTAAATTAAACTAAATAAACTGTAAACTAGTATCAGGATACAAACTGAGCCAAATTGAAACACCTACATCTCTGCCTCTTGACCTAGCCCCTAAAGTCTTGATTTCTGAGGAAGGAATAACCAGCAATTTTAATTTCTTTGAAATAAAGGGTATATTTTCTAGTCCCTGACATGATATATTCTTTCTTTCCATTAAAGACAAAAAATAAACCTAAATAGCAGCTATGAAATACCAAGGACAGGACACTGAACATGTAGGTTCTCTACACCTAAGTATTGAATTTTCACCTTTTGCTTAGCAATCTAGTATGCGTAGTTTCCACTGGCCTATCACTGGGCTGCTGTAAAAGCTCTGTATGTTTGCAAATATGCAACAACTAGAATCAGAAAATAAGGTACAGAGAGGAGGGAAATTATCTGTCCCAAGTTACTCAAGTCAATGGCAAAAAGTCACAGAAGAAATGAAGAACCCATTCTCCTGCTTTTCTTCATCATTCAGGCAAAAAACAATAAGCTGTTCTTGTTGGCAAAGCTCATACCAAAGAGATGGATTTATCTAGGCCATTTCACACCACAGTAGGCAGAAGTCTTGACTGCCTCCAGTGCCCCCAAATGTTTGGCACTCTTCTCACTCCTTCCCCCAGAGCCAAGCCACAAAAACCTGCTTGTGACTGAAAGCTCAGGAATTTCAGTGTCAGCTCACTTCTACTTAGCTTAGTCACATCAGGGTGTGAAGACTCTGCCTTCCAAACCAATGCCTGCATCTATTTGATTATGGAAATGCACGCAGAGGTCCAGTTAGAAAGAAATCCTAGCCTGCCTAAAATACTAATGGAATAACTCATTTACCCAGAGAGAAAAGCATTCAAGTACAGGCTGCTTAGTAGATATCCAGTACTTTTAACCCTTAGTGGTGAAGCAAAAGACAAAGCTTCATATTTGATGCATGTGCTTCAAAATATCTCACCTCATCTCACAGAATGCAGTTGCAGAAAGGCAGAGGAGCACAGAGCATGCAGCAAAGAGTGCATGAGAGAAACTAAACAGGATCTGAGATTTACATGTGTCAAAACCTTTCTTTAAAGGACTGTCAGCTGGGGAAAAAAACTGGCCTGAGAGAGGCCAGTTTTAATACATAAATCACGACAGATATACAAAGAAGATGTATTAAGAACAAGTGCTCCTTGTCTATTCCACCACAAGAACTAACGGGAACCAAACAAGGATCCTAGGAGCCATATCCAAAGCAAAGAAAGATGTGGTTTGCTACAAGTAACAGATCTGTGAAACCTCTGGACAAAAGAAGCCAAACCGGATGCTAGACATTTCTGTCTGCCAAATAGAGAACAGTCAAAAAAAATCATTAGGGATTAGGAAATGCACTGAAAAGCGGGAGTCATGTTCTAAAAGAAGTCAGAGGTCTGGAAAGTGTCAGGAACAAAAAGTACTCATGTTCACTCTGTCCTCATTCATTTTAACTACCTTGTACTGCTACAGCTAAAAACAGAGTTCTCAGTAAATTAACCTTTTGTTTGACTAGTATGGCACTATTCTGTTCTGTTCTTACACCAATTTTCTTCCTACTTAGGCCTGCCACAAACTGCTCACAAATATTTTGTTTTGCTGTAATAGGATGAACCTTTTTGGTCTGGCCTGAAACCAGAGTAATTAGGAAAGCATTTCTTTGATTTGTGGGGCAGAACACTGAAACCTCACACCATTAACCTGAATATTTGCCTCTGAGTGATTTCCTCACCCACACTGACCACAAGACTCCAGAACCTCCACCACTGCTCGTCATGTGGACAAACACAACATTTATGCTTGATCTCAATGCACCATCATTCAGTTATTCTCAGTAACTGGTTCTCTTCCATAGGAAATGAAATATATTTATATAACAAATCAAGAGACCATTATTGATTACTGATGTAAAGGCAACAATGGTGAAGGACTTCACTCCCCTACATACACCTAATTCCTGGCTAACATGCTTTAATGAGATTGTTACAAGCAGGGGAGTGTAATTCATTTTTCATAGTCTCCCTCACCTTTCAGCCTCTCTACTGAGTTTGACAACAAGGAGGAAGAAAATTAGCAGCTGTGGTGAGGTGATTGCATATTTTATGAGTTAGCTGGCAGAGCAGAGACACTCTATTTTCTTTAATGTGTTTAGACAATGAACTCTGGTGAACTTGAACTGCTGACCCTGTGCAATAAACCAACATGTGGTATTACCATCCTCTTGAGCCCTACTGCCTCAGAAGACTAATTTTTAAAATTTGTCTTTAAGCAATTCTTTAAGAGGGAAACACCTAACAATCACAACACTTGCAGAGAGAAATCACACATCCAAGGGCTTTGCTTGTTTTTCCTTAAAGATAGCTACAACAGTACCATTAAACTACTGAGAACAAATCTGAACAAGGCAAGTTACACAGTCTTAGCAGTATGTTAACATAATAGATCAAATATCAGCCTGCATTTTAGTCTTATAATACAGATACATACAATATCTACACATCCCAGTAGCATGATGGATGCTTACAAAACCATGATGGTAACACCAACAGGTGACAAGACAGTTGCATTTCTAGTTTTACCTGGATGAAGAGATGCAAAATGCAGCTGAAAGAGCTTATAAACACAAGCTCTTGTACACTGAGATGACAGAGTATGAAACTTTGAAGCAATAGACTATTTTCTTTCACTAGTAGGACTACATGTTATGCTGCCCATTTCATCTTTCATTCTGAAGAAATAATTTTATCTTATTGGATCAAGAGTACATGCTTTAGACTATACTCAATCTAAGTTCAGTACATATTAATGAGATAATAAGATTTACTTGTTAAATGCTAGAATAGAATATATTCTAATGGAACAATTAAAAATACATTTTGAAAACTACTGTCCCCTAGATAGTTCAAATGAGGAAGTCTAGATCCTTGGCCTACATGTATTTGCCTGTGTCTACAAATACCTCTTCAATAAACTCTAGGAGGTAAAATTAGAAGCATTGTGTCACTATTTTGAGGTCACTTCAAAAAACTAGAACTTTCAGATTTCTTTGGAAACAGGTTCAAAAATTAATTTTATGGGACTAAATCCAACTGACAGGCACAAATAGGTCTAAGCTTTGAGAAAGTATAGAATTTGAAAGAAATTCTTCTTTTCTTTCCACTGCTTCCACATACCCAGTTCCCTTTGATTTTTTCATCTTTCATGTATCCCTAGTGACAGTTTCAGTAAAGCATTCATTTGTTCAGGAAACTTCACTGAAATGAATCCGCTAATATCGAGACAGTTTGAGGCAGCAGACAACCTTTCTACAGAAAAATGCTGAATTGGTCATCAGCTGACTCAAGCATTCCTGCCCAGCATTCCTGTTTGTATCACAAACAGGACAGCTTCATTTATTTTAAAACATGGCAAGCTCCCTGTCCAAAGGCACCAGCAATGTAAGTAGATAAACACGTGAGTGAAACTGCACATAGCAATTCCTAAAATTATTACTGAAGTATTTGGTTGTGTTTCAGCTCCTTTTGGGAACCTGAATCTCCCCAAAAATAGTGAGTGGTATTTAAGAATATTACAGGACTAACCTTAATCTCCCTCCTTGGAATAGCCTGGGTAACTTAAACAAATTCAATTTCTAAAATCTAGTAGATGTCAAAAACGTAGGGTTCAGTAGAACAATGTGCAAAAACTGCCTTTGGGTCAGAATAGCTGACCTAGCAATATTTATCTTTCATACTGTTTTATTTACAGCAGGTACTGCTCTCCCCTTCATGTAGGAACACCTGAGTGATGTATCCTTGCAATGGCAGCAGCTATTTCTGGCTAGTGAGCCTGTTCCAAGTGGGCATGAAAGAGCTCTGAATGGCAGGTAAATTACTTGCCTGAATGTTTCTAATTAGCCCTGGCAGCCTGTTCCAATGCCTAAGCACTAAAAAAAAAAAAAATAAATGAAAAAAGGAAAAGTAAAGATGGGTAAGGAAGGGTGAGAAAAGAAGATGATAATGATAAATAACCTTTTTTAAAAGCAAATCCAACTGGCCAAAAGCCTGAGAACAAATGTCCCAAGGGGTCCTGCTTCAATCATTTCCACCATGATGTGCATATGCTGTAGGGAGAATATTTACAAACTCAACTTGTTACAGTCATGGAATTACAAGCAACTGAATCCCATTCAAAGTTCATTAATTTAGTAGGAGATTAGCATGTAAACATGGGCAAGCATTTGCATAAATGCCATAATAAATAAAAATTGTTCCATGAATGATAGCCTCAGTTTTATAGCACATAAGGGAAATACCTCTAGCAAAAAACCCTCCACAATCCAGCTGACATTTCCAAGCCAAATACAGTTATACAATTCATTATTCACCAGTGGGAACACTCCCTTCCACACTGCAGTCCTATGCTAATTAGCTCTTTCATTTATGGTGGCCCAAATTTTGATCAGCCTCTTCAGCATCTGAGGGATCACTCCCCACATACACCCCTGCACAGGCAACATGCAGAGGCTGCAAGAGCACAAAAAAGTGTGGCTAAAAGTCACTTCCTGACAGATGGACTCCATGTCTACAAACCTTCCCAAGCACATTGAATTTATTACTGTGCACACAGGTAGACAGGGTTTGCTCCTGAGGCAAATGAGGAGCAACTTAACCTGCCTGACCCTGCATGGGAGAAGTTGTGGGGAGCTCCTATTAACTGAGCTAGGGAAGGTAATAAAGCCTGGGAGATTCAGGAAAGAATGGCCTTCTAAACTGATATCTGTTGAAATTACTTGCCTGCTTAAAAGCAGATGGGTCAGCATACTGAAGCTGACTGTGTGCAAGACCTCTGCTCCTCCAATATGAAAATTCCAACTAATGACAGCAAAGTACCATTATCCCTACCCAGTACTCTGCTTAAGAGCCCACAGGGTACTTGCATATCATTTTTTTGCTATGAAATAGAATGAAATGCTTACAAAAATACAGAGCTTTTATGTCAAAAGACCTATGTTTCCCTCTCAATGGTGTGTGGTCCCCAAAGGAATGACTTCTCATCCTGCTCTTGTCTAATTAAATCCATGAAAACAACTACCTTTAATTTCACTTCTGACTGGATACTTTTTAGGAATGAAAATATGCTCACATATACTGACCTAAAAAGTTATAGACACTTCCAATTCCCACCTCCTTAGTATGAGGATATTTGACTGACCATTCAGACCCAAAACCACTGTCGAAACCTAAAACAGCAATCACATTATTTAAACAGACACATTACACAGCAATTACACACAAATATTCAGTGGTTTTATTGCTCACAGAGGTAGAAGTAGATTTGATTAATTTTAGGGCTACTTGAACTGTCTCTGAAGGACTAAACATGTTAGAAACTATTCCCTTAAGTACTTCAGAAATATTTTGAATGAAACTGATAAATCTATCCATGATTTAATCAAATCTGACTATCATCCAGCCAATTTTCTCCAAGAAAACCACCGACCACTGCTAAGCCCTTTAGCAGAACACCACATCACTAAGTCTGTATTTCCTTCTTTGATTTAAAACTGCCTTTCTGATCTCCCCTTGAAATCTCTGCTTTATTTCTTCTCCTTTAAAATCTTCAGAATAAAAGTAAAGGCAACCCCAGAGGCTTCAAGGGTTTTATTTTTCATTCACTCCTCATCTTTGTTTTCCTGACACAGCTGACAGCAGATTTGGGCTATCAGCTCTATACTTCTGGATTATTCTCAAATGCACCAGCAAAAGAAGAACACTCAGCAAAGGAGGGAGGTGAAAATGCCAATCTATACAGTCGCAATGCAACTGAGGCTTCAGAACTGAACACTTCTACATTCCCTTCCAAATTTAGAAAAATATGAAGAATGGAAAGATAAGAAAACTAAAGGCTACCATAAATTATATAAGAATCAGAGCACAAGCCACAAGTCAAGAGTTAGAAATAAGACAGTGGGAAACAAGACTAGAGTCCAACACTGTAAAAGGTATAATAGATTAAGGATGGTGGTTTAGTGCACCAACTTCAGCTTTTCTTTGAAATTGATATGGGCAGAGTGAGATTATCCAGCATGCAATAAATGCACAGGAACTTATTCTAATTGAAAGGCAATGAAAAATAAATTTCAGTTTTATTCAGCTCCTGTCCTTAAACACTTTACCAGGAAGGCACAATTACAATGACAGCAAGTAGCTCTACAGACTAGTGGCATTTGAAGCAAGACAAGCTTTTTCTTTTGTTTTGGGTGATTTGTTTTTCCTTGCTTACCAACTGGGACAAAATGTACTTTCTTTGGAAAAATAGTTTAGCCATTGGGTCTCATATTTACAAGGATACTTCCCCTCTGCATCCCAAAATGCTACAATGACTTGTCTTGTTTATCTGATTGATATAATGATGTCATCTTAGAAGATGGATAATCTTAGTGCCCTGCTGTCAGCACTAGCTGAAAATTTAAATGAGGCGGGGGGGGAAAACCAGCATAATCCAGCTTCCATCAAAAAGCAAAATTTAAGTATTTTTAAACTTTGAACTTGCTTATTTAAGTTTGGGAGTTTTAAACTTGATTTCATTTTGCTTTTATTGCAATCAGTCCCCTAGACACAAGACATATGTCTGCTCCTTACCTGTTTCAAAATTATATTGCTGACCTAAAATCTGTGAAAGCTTAAAAATAAATCTAAGTGTACTTTAGACTCCTGCTTTCTACTCCTTGAGGCAACACACAAGCCCTGACTTAAAATTTTCCTCTCCTATAGCTTGGACACCAACTATGTTTAATTTATTTATTTGTTTCTGTAGGGTGGGAAATCACATTTAATCACATGCCTCCAGATGTCAGATCTTTAGGAAAACAAAGGAGATGTGGCAACATGGTGTCCTTTTGATGCCTAGTCTTGGCTGTTGCTGGAAATAAGCAGTGCAGCTGAAAAGCTCACAAGAGAAAAGGCAGTTGCAGAGTTTCTAGAGTATTTCTCATCACATTTATTACCTTTGTCAAGTATAAATCAAAAATAAATGTTTATTTCCTGGTTTCTTTCATTTAGCTCAAAAAGAATAACAAAATTTTTAACATGACAGCAATATGTCTGGCTGAAATAAACACCACCACATTTCATCTCATATTTGGACAGCTTTGCCTCTCCCAGATTCTATGTGGAATACTCTTTCTTCTTTGCTGTAGGATTACTACATTGTTTTCAGCACTAATAAACTGCCCTTGAACTGCATAGCTGCAAGGTCATGGCCCACAAATTAAGATGCACTTGTTCCCTCTGAAACTGTGAAGGGTTCTTTTTCTCTTCCTTAATCAGTTAAGTGCTGGCTGGACAGAGTCCTTACAAGTGAGAAAATCAGTGCTAACCAGGAGGATGGGACAAAATCACTTCATGGGCCTTCACCATCTGTGTTCCTGACAGCAGACCCAGCAGATGAAAGCTGTGGCACTGCACATACCCCTCAGTGGTTGGATACTAATGCTTCATGGCAGACACTGTCTCCATATAATTAGGGCACAGGCTTATGTGAGCTAGGAAACCATCAGTAGACTAATTAATTGTGGCAGGTAGCACATGCTTCTCCATTTCCTGATAATTAACTGGCAGGAATTTTTTTTTTAACAACTCACTTTTTCATTAAAAAAATGAGTTTGTAGAAATTCCACAATCCATACCAACTAAGACAGAAGAAATCCTCCAGAAGCAGAGGGTACTGTAAAGTATTATTGTAAGCTTTCTTATGTTACATCCAGACCCAGGGAAATTGCTACTAGTTCCCTTACAGATGTAACAAAGAATTTATAGATATTTTTGTAGATCTCAGGCCAGAGGAAAATTGCAAAAATTTTGGATTTGAAAAAGTTTGTGTTTAAGGTATTTTAGATTGTTAGAATTTCCTTAGAGGAGTAACAGTTATCACAGTTATGAGCTACTGATAACTGTTAAACAACCTTATAAACGATGATTGGAAACTGTTCGAGCTGGCCACCAGGAAATCAACTTCTGAACCACTTTGACTCTCAAATGTTTTCTCTCTCACAGAAAAAAAAGAAACTTCAGTTAGGAGGAAATAAGACATTCACTGATGACAATAAGTCTTCTATGTGAATAAAGGTGAGATTTTTTTTCACACTGTTGAAATCCACATCTGTTCACTAGCTGCCTTTTTAAAAATTACAAGTCATATTCCTGCTTGCCAATGTCTGACATAAAACAGTTTCCTGGTTTCTGTGGGTACTCGGACACTAGAAAGGTAGATGGAAGCTACTTTCCCCCCTTCTACAATTCTTCAGTGCACAGACCTCAGAGGGACACTGATCTGAGAGGTTTGCCTGCTCTTCTATTGTAGCTGTTGTTAAAAACATTCTCAGAGGGTTTAGCTCGGGACTTTGGAAGCTTTAGATTTGTTTTCAAGATGCAGTAACAAAAGACCACAGCTCAAGTTGAGATGGGTTTTCTTGTGTGCTTGGTGTGGTACATTAACCAAACCCTCCAGAAGAATGCTGGCTGCTGACCTTGGCTTCAAGGTATCTCCACAAAGACATGTTCAATGCACAGGCAGAATAGATACCCACAGGCACTGCTGTAAAATCCTCCATCACTAGGGTTTACTTACACTGTGGGAAACCAAGGCTGACATTGTATTTTGCTTATTACTGTGTAGGCCATTTTGAGCACTGGCTTCAGAGTAACCGTAAAGGGAACCTTCTTCTTTGTGTCTTCCATAACTCTAAAGTTTACTATGGGCAAGATGTTTCCCCACATAAGCAAAGATCTTTGAAAGACACAAATAAAATACCTCTAAGAGCATTAAGGGCTGTATGCTTTAGGACTTGCATTGCAATACTGGACTTTGTAGAGTTCCCAGAGGTTATTTTTTCTCTATCCTCTATTCTGCCCTTTCCTGAGCAGTTCACCTTTACAGAGGATTGGATGGGCACAGGCTTGCTCCAGCCCTGCTAATCACTGACACAGACATGTTGAGCACAGCCCCTTCCTGCTATCTTGGCCCAAACACATGTTAGACCTAGAAACACTTCCACACTACCAGGCATGGTTGCCTGGTAGCCTAGCTTGGATGCCACGTTCATACTGACAGTCTGCTTCCCAAGTTGAGAAAAGCTTTGTACTGAGTTTTCTCACTGCATCACAGAAAACTGTCATTTCACCTTCACTTGCCTAAGGGGTCAAACTGAATGGTCTAAAATATTTTATATTTGCAAGTACATTAAAGAGCAAAATTACTTTCTGGAAAGGATTCAAACATCTTGTCAGTCTATGAAAAGCATTCTCTCAATTTCTGTTTATGTGTGTGTGGAGAAAGGATTGCATTTGGTATGTAAATAATATCTAAAAGTAAAGCATTAGTTCTGGAGCTTGCCCATCTTCTTTGAAATTTATCTCCCTACTGCTTGGAGACACAAGGAAGCCATGGAAATAAATGCAGGTCCCTGCCCTCCATTTCTCTTTGCTCCAGTGACACCACTGAGCAAAAAGCCATGGAAAAAACATCCTCAGCTCTGCCAGGTTGATGTAATATGGTCAGATAGAGCTGTCCAGGTAAGCATATCAGTAATTTTACTATGAAGAAAGACTTATGAAAGATGAGAAGCGTCAAGATGAGGAAGGCAAGTCCTGTGGTTGAGACTTGAATGGCCTTTGATTAGACTTCCTTCTCTGAATTTAAGGAGCAGAGCGGTTTTGGAACAAGGTAACTTAGCATTGCAGTGGCTTCCTTTTCAGCCCTCAGTGGTTTGCTATTGTGGAAGTAAATTGACATATTTGCATGTGAAAGCTCTCTATTATCATCTCCAGGCTCAGGTTGGATTGAGAACTAGCAGGGCTGGAAGGAAAAGAAGAGATTGCCCTTCAACAGCAAAGAAAGCCAAACCCCTCTCTTATCCTCTTTCCTCACCCTCAGAAACAGCTTAAAAAAAAATGCCCCAAACCTCCTTTCCAGGTGACAAAGACAACAAAGGAAAGCTTTTACCTTACTAGCCCTCTCAATGCTTACTCCCACAGTTTTCAGCTTGTGGGACCCTCAAGAAGGAAAATGAAACAATAGAATTCCTGTTCTGCAAACAGTCCAGGCTTTGTATTTTGCTCACTGGTCAAGCTGGTCTGGGCAAAATACTGTTTCTTCATCACATACATCCACTCTGTTTCAATTTGCAAGGATCTATGTGCAGGAGATATTAAGTTTGTATGCACCGTGTAACTACTTACCTTAACATCAAGTATTAGTTTAAAGGACCACTTTCCTTTCTTTCCACTCCAGGCGACAGCTCAGCCCCATGACAGGGACAACTTGCACAAAGACAATAGGAAAAATGAGGCCGTTATTGAGGGAATACACAATCCTCTCTTCATGAAAGCTATCAAGACCCATTCTGAGAGCCTAAACAACAGATTACACCAGCATCTCTTCACTTGCCCCTCCTCAAACTGGGAATTCCAGCGTTTAAAACTTCCACCTTCCTGAGTCAACAGCAAGAACTTCTGGCCAAAGTAATGAAAAGACAGCACGTATACGCTTGACAACATGTTGTGAAACTGAGTAGCCACAAAGAGCTAGAACACCCTCTCAGGAAGGCAACCAAATGTTCTAATCTAACTGGACAAAACAGCAAACCTTTCAGCAACAAACAAAGATCACAAATTAAATCCCACCAAGACTACATCAAATTCAAAAATTTAGAAACCTCTAAACCAGGTCAAAGAAAAAATAAGAACTACTCACCATATTACAATGAACTTGCACCGAATTTTCTGAAATTCTTAGAAGGAGCTTCAGACTGTGGATAGATTACTGGAGCTCCTAAAGATCCCTCTCATCAATCACCCATGGAGGACTAAAAGAAATGAATTCTGACTGCCTGCTTCCATATATTACCTTCCTAATTACTCCTCTTACACTTTTCAGGTGAAAAGGTGATAGCAGGCATCCACTTTCCAAGTGTATTGCAATCATGTGCCATAGCAACCCCTCTGAAAGCTCCTGGCATAAAGATAATGTGAACAAATACAGGCCACAGTTACTGTCACAAACACAACAGATTGCTCATAGAAACAGATAACCCTTATAAAGACTTTGTGTTCTGTTATTTAAAAAAATTATTCATTAAAATATGGTGTTTATTGCTCCAGATCCTGTACCATTGTCCTTTATTATCCAAGTCAAGCTGTGTATCCTCAGTTAAGAGCACTGTCTTCCACATGTTTTATTCCTCCTGGTAGTCAGTCATGGTGAGCTATATATGCAAACAATATTTATTGGGGGCTTGGGCATTTATTTAGCTTTTGCCAGGATTGCTGTTCTTTGCACAGCATGATTCTGCCTCAGATGCTTAGCACCTGCTCAGTTGCAGCCAGAGAGCAGCTCAGGCTATCCATTCTAATGCTTGTGACTAATGCTGCTCATCTGGGGTGCTTGAACCAAAAGCTGGAAAGACAGCATGCTATTTCTTCCTTTTATTAGGAAGATTTTTTTTTCCTATCTTGGCAGAACGTACTTGGGATATTCAGGTGAAAAATGTTAAAACAAAGTGAGAAAATAAATAAGAAAGGGGTTGGAATTTTCTTTCATGAGAGGTCGTTCAGAATCTTGCTTGAAGTAGCTTCTCCTTCTCCCTGTCATCAATACTACACAAGGCTTGGATAATGCTTTTTAGAAAATAAGCCTGGTCCAAATTATCAAATTTTTCCTTTTATGAAGGTAAAGTCCCAAGAAAGACATGATCCTTTCATGTGCTTTTCCTCTCAAATTATTAAGGTTATCAATGTGAGAACCTGACCTTGCCATTTATATAGCACCTATTTTTCAAGCAATTCAAAAAGAATCTTCACGCTATCCAACTTTAAAACTGAACAAAACACATTCACAGTTTGGAGCGTCTTTCCGGATGGGGAGAAAGAGCTGTCTCTGAGAGTAAGCCCAACCCACTTGACATCCAAGTTCTGTGTATATCCATCATTACATTAAAACAAACCCTGGGGAACTTTATCTCTACTGACTACAGTGATCATATTTGCTTTCAGCTCCCAGATAAATGGTATTGGACAAAGCAGGATTTATAATATATAAAGCAGCCTGACCAGGACAGCAACGTCTCCAAATGCATCAATGAGCATTCCATCAAAAGCTGAACAGGTTGTCTGAGTTTTCTTCACAACACAAAGTTAAACTTTGAATACATTTGAGGCTCACATTTTGTGCCAAAATGAAGAAGTATTCAGCCACCTTGCAGAGGGATATAACTCCAGGCTATATTGCAGCTGCTTGAAGACACTGGCCCTCTAGTAGAGGCCCAAATTTTTCTTCATTGAGACAAGGACCTTCAGTGTACCAAAACAGATGTATTTAAGTTAGATACCCTCTCTGGTGATTGTTACAAATATGAGTCCCATTCAAATACCTAGACATCTAGCTAGCTAAAGTTAAGATAGATTTGTATAAAACATACTTGAGATCTCTTGAAGTTATCTTAATGAAATATTTGGAACTGACCAAAAGTTTTCAGATCTGACCTTAAGTGAACCTTTATACCAGTCTGAATCCAATCCTTTTAGAAATACTTGGAACAAACATCCTTTCCGGCTAAAACTTCAGGTTTTCATGTTCCTTTTTCTTTTAATTGGTCTGAAATCAGAGTCTTTCACATAGTATTGGTGCCTTTCATAGAAGGAATGGTATAACCCTGTGCAAAGGGGACTTATAAAAATCTTGTGATATATACTTTGGCCAATACCTCTAAGACACTGGAGACATCTCTGAAGGTTCATCTTCTAATAAGCAAAAGTAAAAGTAAAGATTAAAAACAAACAAACAAACACACACACAAACCAAAATCCACAAAAAACCCCAAAACAATCAACTGAATCTAGCCCACAGAGATAGAAAATGGTAAGTGATATTGAGCCTATACTAGGACAGCAGCAAGATGCTAACTGTCAAATACCTGTAGGGTTGAGCCTGAAAAGAAGGTGACACAGTAAATAAAGGTTTTGCCATTTTTAATTCTTCAGTAGTAAGTATCTGTCCCTAGACACATGGAGCAGATTAAAAACCAACACTTAATTAATTGGTAGACATGTCTACACTTATTTAGCTAGGCAAGGGAAGGTCAAAGAACAGCATATGTTGTTACGTGCAGCAAAGATGCTGTTATTGATTAGCACTCATGTCTCATATGAAAGTGGAGCAGAGCCCCACAGGCTGAGATCATTGAGAAGAACAAGACTGTGAGGACTGTGATGGTCAGGTGCTGCCCCCCCGTCCCTCTCTGCAGCACAATAGTCTGACTGACCAACTAACCAAGGTGGAGAGACAATCCAGAATTACACACAGAGTAAATGTGTTTGTAACCAAACTTCCGAAACAGAAGAAAGTCCATTTCTACAGCAACATAGTACAGACAACATGTTTGGTGCAATGGCACTTGCACAGGACAGGAAAGAAGGCAAGAGGTATGTGTGCTTTGGGGAATGATTTTATCAGCTGAATGGCTCTGGAGACCTTTGCTGTGTTGTTATTAACGGTTTGTCTTATCTCTGGTTTTGGAGTGTCATTGTGAAATACCAACAAAGAAGGTGAAGCACAAACTTAGCACAGAACCTTGAATCAACACATTTAATTCTTCATCTTGTAAAGAGTGATCTCAGGGTTAAGAGGTTACGTTAGTCTCCTTGTATATTCACTTGCTTCTCTGATTAAATTGCCTGTGGCAAATCAGAGTAAATGTCACCATGGTGTTCTCTTTTAGTCACTGTATCACTAGAAACTTCGTACTCTACAACTGACAAAAAGAAAGGATATTGTGTTAACACAATGTTTGGCAGCAGTGACTTACAGTGCAGGTCTCAGGCTCAAATCCACCCATATGGTAGGTTTGTTACAGATTATAATTTCTAGACACTGTAGTTTCAATTCACTCCACCAGAAAGCCCTCAGATGGCGATGATGATGCTTCCTGCAAACATTGTCTAGATAGGAAACTGCTCCAAAGAAACACTCAGCACCATATGCTGAGTTGATTTTTGCCTCTTGCTTATGCATGTGCTCAATGTTCATTTTTAGGAGTCAGTAGATATCAAGCATTGGGAACCTAAACAGAAACAGGTTCAAGGAAAATTACACATACCACATTTACCCACACATCCTATTATCTTGGGAAGTTTAAGAATGAAAGTTTTAGATCCAGAAAGCTAGAAAGAATTTCGCTAACACACACAGTACTCACTATAGCAAATATAAGAAGCAGGTTTAGCACAGCTGAGAAAGGACCCAATGAGAGTGGTGGACCAGGAAGGGCCACAAGAAGCAAAGGGAGAAGAGAGGATGGAGGCTAAGAAAGCTGATAAGGATCTAGGGAGGTTTTACTATCTGAATAAAAAATGACAGATTGACTTGGCAGATTTAGAAAACTTTCCCTTTATAGTGGCATGTAAATAACACACTGGGAGAACAGAAGGCCCTCATTCCTCTCTAAATCTGAACAGAGTGTCATTTGCACCTTGGTCACACCGGCAGATAGCTTGAACCTCAGCATGTGCCTGAACAGTAAAGCAGAAGAAAAGAGGGACAGTGAGTGGTGAAAGGACTTTTTCAGGGTGCACGACCCCTCAGTAGCACAAAAAGTGTTCAGGCTCCCTGGTGTCCTCATCACTAAGTGGTGGTGCTGCTTTGTGATTTGGGACCACCTGTAGTTTAATGTTTCAGTGTTTCAAATGTCTCAAGTGTCTTGATGTTTGAAGTAATCCTGAGGTAGTCAGATAATTTTATCAATTCTGAATATATTCTTACTTCCTCCCCAGGAGGTCCCTTATCATTGTGCTCCAAAGCCATCCTTTGAGGAGTCTCCCGAGCCATGTGGTTAGGGATGGGCCAGGACAGGGTTAATGCTTTCTTCTCAGCAAGCATGTAGTCTAGTAATGTAATATGTAAAGATAAAAGCAGCAGCCATCAGCACGTTTTCTTCCATATCAGCACTTTGATGTTGAATTCATTGTGGCTCAGAGAGAGCTGGGCCTCGTTGCTTTTCAAGGATGTAATGAGCAGTGTCTAATATGCTCATTATGGTAACTGTTACCAGACATATTTCTGCATCTGAGCATATCATGACACCGCAGCCAGTTTTATGCCTGTGTGCATGAGGCAGATAGCTGCCACGAAAACATCCTTAAAGTGCATGCATCTTTCCAGTGGGTAAAATGGACACACATTGATCCCTTCACCACTCCAACACTGAGCAACAGCTTCTACAGTCTCAGAAGTCTGTTGCTCAATGCCTCCCTTTCCCCACAAGACCCTCATTAAAGTGTACACGTGCAGTGGCTTCAGGCCAGCCTTCTGCTCTGCACTCATTATCTCATTCCAGCGCACTGTGATTGCACAGGTACACAGCAGATGCCATTATCTGAGCTGCCATTTACCAGCAATTAAAACACAATAACTGTAGAGCTTGTCAAGACATTTTCTCTTTGTGGGATTGCTTGGTTTGTTTCCATATTATAAGTGAAAATAGCTGCAATCCCTGTTGACAAACATTAACGCCTCACCTATTGCACGTTTCTTTATGTCTTGAGGATTTTTGAACTTCCCAATTTCTGTATATTTGCAATATGTTTCACAGTATTTTGGAAATGTTTTTTGTCTTGTCAGAAATGACTCATTTGCCACTTATCTGCCCCACACTGATCCGAAATAGTACAAGTGCAGAGTAGCTAAGTAATGCTGTTGTAAACCCAGCCTTTTAGAGTTTTCTTTCCTGGTGGTGAAGTGTATAAGTCTAGGTTGGCTTGTCTTTTTGACATCTCATCACAGATGTTGTGTAATATCACATGTATCTTACCCCCCACCCCCGCTGAACAATCATCAGAGCTGAGAGAGGTTTATTTTATTCTTAATCAGAACATACTTCAAAGCTGCTATTTTTCTCTTCCATAGTCTTAAGTAATTTCCCACTGCCTCAGTCCTCAGTAAGAAATTATGTCTTTGGGAGAAGTCAGACATCTTGTGCTGCTAGGTATGGAAAACACACTTAGTGCTCCTCCAGGAAAGCTTTAGCACCTGAGATTCACCACTAGAATTCAGACTGCCCTGAATTTAGCCAACTCTCATCACACAAGGACAAGACTTATATAATGCATTCTATATTTTTCTTTTTCTGTTTCAGCCAATAAGACTGCTAAATTTGAATTGCTTAATTGCTGCATTTGTTATCTAAGTGCATCTAAGAAAGAATGAATGACAATCAAGTTGGACTTTAGAGCAGAGAGTCTCATTCAGCAGTCGTCAGATAACTGGAAATGAAAGCAGGAAATTTTTACAGCTCCATTGGACTCTCCTGACTCTGGCCAGGAGCAGAGACAGGGCTAAGAAAAACATGTTTAAAAAAATACGTAAAAAAATAAGACGACTCCTCACTTATTTTAATTAAAGCACTAAAGAGGCCCCTAGGTCCAGCTGGATCCACTGAATTATCATCTTCAGTTTCTCAGCATAACATCAGTGCTGCATCATTTATGGAGGTGTATTTGCTTAAGAGTTATCCTCGTTAAAATTCAATTACATTGAAACTATATAATCCCTCATTGTAATAACCTGATAAAAAGCCCTTAACTGCCACACCACGTGCCCATTTAGCAAGAAAATTAGCTCAGCAAAGCACATAGTCCTAATTTAGCAATTAGGGTACAGTTTGTATCAGGCTATTTCAATAAGATTGCGAGGGAATTTACAAGGTGGTTTCGCTCATTGCCAACTATTAAAGGCATGTCAATAGTGAACAAAATCCCCAGTGCACATCTGCATAGAAAATCTTTGTGCATTTCTAAGAGTAAAAAAGCTATCATGGACGGGATCTTCTGTTTGTAGTATATTTGCCTAAACAGTGTATTATATTTTCTTTCTGTGCTAAAAGGTAATGTGGATGTACGTTACAAGAATGTATAACAAGATGAACCATGTTCCTACAGCACGAGGGAATTGTCCTTGATTTTTAACTACTTGATTTTTTGAAAGCTTTGATGTGATTTTTAGGGTCAAATTCTCCTGAGTATAACTTGGAAACATCAAGTGGAATAAAAGCTTATTGACTGTTTGCTGAAGAACGAGCTGTGGATTAAATGGGGTTCTGTTAGGATCTGCCTGTGGGTCTGGATGACTCTGACAGATTTATTAATCATGAGGAGATCATAGCCTATAGGGCTTTCTACACCTTGACTTGATGGGGGAACTAACTTTTGTCTGTGCAATGAGAGTATCTGTTGAGGGCTGATATCAATGCCATGAACTGTATTTCTATAAGGTCCAAGAGAGTGAACATGATATTGTTGACTTCCTCTCTGCAGCTTTTATCACAGACCAGGTAACAGAAAAGCACATCTATGCAGTTTGCTCTTGGTATCCACCACTATCAGCAGCAGCAGCTTTTAATTCCTATGGTATACGTGAAGCAGTTGACCATTGCTAACGAAAGGTAAAAGGTCTCCTAGAAACAAAGTCAGTGATGAGCTCCCAAAGTATTCAACACACAGAAGCCTGCTAGTGCCCTTTGCCAGTGGAGTGGAGTAGTAAGTGTCAAAGATCATAGTTCAAGATAGCTCCAGGACTCCAGCTGCAAACTGGAAAATTTTCAACTCAAAACTGATGGGGAAAAAATCCAAGAGGAAGAAATGAAACCTGGTATTTAGGCTCTGGCTCTCAAAACAGTCAACATTTTCTTGGGCTGGGATCTGATGTGATCAAGACAAGCTGGTTATACAGTGTCTTTTCAGTTTGTCCTTTTTTAGGCTGTCCAGTAGATGGCTTCTGTCCTTGGCTTTTTGGTGGGGTTTTTGTTTATTGATTTTCTTAGACAGTGTTTCATGACAAATTTCAAAAGTCCTTTCATGGGAGCCAATACACAGAAGAGAGTTCTTTCTCACTGAAGCTGTTTCTAACACCACAATCACAATATTACAGCAAAGGTGGCAGGAGAGTGCTTCAGGAATGAGGGTACATTTCTGAGGTTATTCAGAGCATTTTTAATTCATATTCCTTCTAGCTATCTTTCTGTTCATATTTAAACCTTCATTTTGGTCCCTTGCTGTTCATTTTGTTATGAAGTGTTAATGGTTGTCTAGAAGTATACATCTTCTTTTTGTATGAGTGATTTTTATCTCATACTAAGACTCTTTGCCATGCTAATGAAGTGAATTACTGGCTTTAATTAATATAATTACTAGTTTATTTTCTTTGGTATTTTTAATAGCAGAATTGAAATTCTATTTGTAATTTATAAGTGTTTATGTAGAAACATAGATAGACTAATAGTTGTTCTGTTCTCATGTGCAACATCAGAATAACATAAAGGGTTACCAGTAACAAAATAATGCTGAACTACCCAAACTGAATAGCTAGTTAAATGAAACTTTTGTAGCATATTTAGCTACAAATTGTTTTTTTTTATGTGCAAAAGTTTTATTACATCCATAAGTACCCTTTTTTCAGAGACAAGTTTTTACATGCAGAATTATCTTACATGTAATTTCTTTTGGGACGCAATGCTAATATTTTTCCCTTGAAAAAGTTGAGTTACTTGGCAGATGAGAATTTGAGTGCAGAAACTGAGCAGAGACTTGGTAGTAGACCACAGAGATGTTGACTTTGGGGGTCCTGTATTATTCACAGAATTTAAGCTTTAATTTTTAAACAACTAGATAACAAAACAAAATTTTCATTAGCCCTTGTCATTTTAGAAGTACTCGTCAGACTCTGCAATTTTGCTCATTTTTGCATCTGAAACAGTCAAAAATAGGAAAATGCAAGCTGCATCTGCATGATTACCTGATTTTGCCAGTTTTCAATGAGGCCATTGTGGTTGCGCTATGAACCAGTCAAAGTACAGAAAACCTACGGTTTTGATACAGAAGAAATAATTTATCAATGGCTCAGTGAACTCCTGTAGCCCCAGCTCTAGGGACTACAGCTGTTTAGAATCTCTGCTGAGGTCCTGTGATAATGATGTGTGACCTTCAAGCCTTTGCTCAGGATCTTGCAAGGTTTAAGTGATGTTCTCTAAAGTTTACAAGTAAAGACTAGAAAGATATAAAGTGATCTGGAAACAGCTTGTCAGAAGTCATATAACCCACAACATGTCTTGACTCCACAGGCTCTTTACATATCAGAAATTCTCTATTCTTTTGTCTTCATTGTTCTAGAGGAGGTTGCCCCAGTTGTGTCCATTTCAGGACAGGTTGGAACTGACTGATAACATGATCTCCCAAGGAGCAGCAAGAGCAGGTTTCTTTTGAGGGTGACAGTAGAGCTAGCAAGGCAGTGCCTTCACTGGCAAGGACACAGCCCCATAGTATCTGAAGAACAGAGCAGGTCTGGTCATGGTGGCCTCACATCATGTGGCAACCAGGCCACTAGGGCAATCAGAGAAGAAGTTGTGATGCCTGTGGGTACACTCAGTCTCTGCTTCCAGCCTGTGTAAAGAGCCCAGGAAGAGCACCTCCCAGCTCAGAGGAGGCTCTCAAACCACATCAGGTGATTTGTATTTGCCTTTTTGTGCTACTGTGAAACAGCTTTTTCTCTCCAGCCTCTGGGGACTACATAAACAAATAGAATGAGCAGCCAAATAACTACAGGCTGACCTATTAAGAACTTCAAGATTTACTCTCCTGCAGATGTAATCAGCATCCAAAGCATCTGTACAGCACAGTCCAGTCTGTACAAATTATCAGCACATCACTGACAGTGGTGTAAAATACTGTCAGTGTTCTGAGCTAGGGCAAATTGTTTCCTTTGTCAAATATATCCCACCTTCTCCACCTACAAAATGAGGCAGGCAGAAGGGTTTAGAACCTGAACTTATGTGTGCTTTGAACACCGTGGGTGAAAGACACAACTGAAGGGAACACTCACTGGAAGCTAGTACTTGAGAAGATGTGAAGTGGGAAGTTCGGGAACCTGGGCAAGTGATAAGAAGGAGCAAGGAATGAGAGAAGACCTATGACTGTGCTTGCTCCCTCTGGTGATGTGCATCTAAAAAAGGGACAAAAAAAAGGCAGAAAGGAAGTGGTAGGCTGCCAAAATGGGCAGGCCTAACTGATTACATCAAACAAATGACAGGAAAACAGTGATTTATGGCCTAATCTCTCACCAAAGGTGCAATTTATCAGTGAGTAGCCAGTACAGTTAGTGCTGCTCTATGTATCACTCGAGATCACGCAGTTTGTTATTACAGCAAATGAAAGGTTTGCCTGGCCCTGCTTTCACCTGGCACAGGAATTGCTGCTCAGGGCTGGAGACCACAGGAGGTTTCTGTAGCCTAAGCAGGGATCTGTTTAATTGATAGATTTGAGCCAAAGGGGCTGTACAGAGTGAGACGTAAACTGAGAACAGGGCTCTAAACTCTACGAGCAGGACAAGTGATGCACACAAAAACGGAAAAGACTAGCATTTGCTAGGGAACAGTCTTACTAAGAAGGAACGTGATCTACTGAAAACTAACCCATGCTCATTTTCTGTGCTGTCCTCTCTTAACAAAATGGGGCTTGAAAAATGGGCAGTTTAATGTAACTGGATGAAATGGGTATGTGTATGTGTATTTACAGTTTAACAAATTAATGAAGAATTAATCCTCTATGATTCATAAATAGTGAGTCTTAAAATGTTTAAGATACTCTAAAAAAGTAGCACAAGTAGCAAGGGATCTATATAGAAATCAGTCTGATCTTTAAAGCATAAGGGAATGACTGCAGCAGCAGTGAAACAGTTAGCTCTCCTCCATTCTTGCTATTATATATGCCCAAATAATTGGCTGTAATTTAAGAGACCATAACACCTGGTTTACATTCCCTGAGTTAGAGAGATGAGCTGCTTTCACAGCTTACAGGCTAGCACTTAAAAATTTACCATTTGTTATGGTTCCTGAAGAGATATTCTCAATCAAATGCCTTTTGTGGCAGAGGTTTGCTGTCTTTCTAGGATGCTCTGAGACCAAAATAATGCCTTTAGAAAATCAGGACCTAAATCTGTATACAGGGAGGGTTTGGATAATAGTTTTACTTTATGGAGATAAACACCAGCCTTAACGGAGAGAGGAGCTCCTTCTTTACACTTTCTTTCAGCTTTCATTAGTGTCTAAATCTGCCAGACTGGAATAGGTTCCTTTGTCAGAGAAATATAGCCAAAGAGATGATTCAACTCTGTGCTGCATGTGAAGTAGCTCAGAGCTGCGGTACTGATGAAGGAATCAATACAAGGGCATGGATAACAGGATGAGTGGGAAGTCTTTCACACCTTGCAGGTTTCCCCTGGGAAGTGTGCTGCTGCTGCTGAGGAAATGATTGTTCTTACAATGGTGTTCACTGCAAGCATGAAAAACTATGCTGAATTTATCCTGCTTATTCTTACACTTCCATACAGCTTTATGGTTCCATATGATCTGTAGAGCAGATCAAAAGGCCACCAAGTGCATAATGGACTGTCGGCAAAATTGTGGGCTTGAGAGCAGTTCTCACTGCGCATGAGTGGAAGGAGCAAATTTGAAGTCAGCAGGATGAGGGTTTTGTCTTCCATGGAAACTAGCAGGTAACACAGACCATATTTAGAAATAAGAGCATTGGCATGATACAGAGAGAGTGCTTATTTGAAAGCCTGTCCTACAGGACTTGTTGCAGATATCTTTTGTGCCTAGTAAGATAGGGGGAAAATGTCCATTTTTATTGCAAATGCCTCCCAGTCATTGCCATTTTTGCTGGATCAAAGGAGATCCTCCTTTGGAGGTGTGGAAGTAACATGTTTTCCTGTTAATTTTTGTGAAACAAAATGGAGAAATCCAGGTTTCTTTTTTAGCCTACATATTTCCAGGTTTGAAAAGATTTTGATGAGTATGTTGTGACTTTAAACCAGGAGTTGAGGAAAATGGGAGCAAATCTGTTCTGAGGCTATAATGGTAACAAAGGAAAGGAAGGTGGCAGAAAGGGAATATAGATGTAACTGCCTATAACTCTTAAGGGTTAAACCATTGTTCCATTTTTCATGTTTGATTTCTGTTTCCAAGCATGTCAGTTCACATCTGTGTCCTAGTCCTAATTCTGCCTGTACGACAACGGGACATCTCCAGTATCTCAACCCTTCAATAAGGTGATTTTCAGTGACTACCTCAGCAACTGTCCCCTCCAGCTCAGAACAACTTTAGGGAAGCAGAAAGCTTTGGCTTTTGAAAGCAAAGCTATGCTGTTTGTTCCTGAGGATGCAAGTCAAGCTAATCTCTGAATGCCCAATGTAAGGTGCTTCCAAGCCTTAGTCTGCTCTCCATGCTTGTGCAACATTCACTGTTGTCCAGTAGGATGCAAGAAGCCCCCTTGGGCAGAATTTAGCCTTGTCATTTCTGAGACCTACAAGTGCAGATATCTGCAAATATCTTCACGAGTAAGTCCAATACAATAAAGTGATTAATGATGAAGTGATGAATTAAGGAATAACTCAACATTTGTCGTAGCAAAAGAAATAGATTTACCCAATAAAATACCCAAATTTAGGTTTTACTACAAAAAAAAGAATTAACTGACCACATACCTCAAATTTGCAGAACATTGTGTTGTAAGATGTTGTAGGGATCAAAGAAAGGTCTGTTCAAATGCAGTGAAACACATTTATTCATCTAGGTCAGTCAGTGTCTATTAACCCTCATGGTCTAGATATAGCCTTCAACTCAGCAAGTCTTAAAGTTTATTGGCACCCGGGTGGGTGTTTTCTGGGAAATGAGCCATACCAACACTATTCTGATCTGCATCAGATGCTAGAGATGGGATAGGGACTTTAAAAACATGCTGATCTGACCCAGCACAGTTGTGCTTGCACACTGTGGTTGCTAGATCCAGTACTAAATATCCTTACCCTCACCAGCTCTGAAAATGCCAAATATAATATTTCAGTTTCTTGTTTCTGCTGCTAGGCAGCTGCTGCCTTCTTTCTCTGAAAACAGTTTTAGTGTGGCTTGGCCATATTCTGAGCTGGTTTAAGGGCTTCTGGTCCTAAGAGCAACAGGAATTATTCACTGTTTGCTCCAAAGCACTTGCAAGCTGGGTTGTGTTGTTTGTCCTCCACTGTATTAGGAAAAGATATCTTTTGACTGCTGGCATTTCAAATACAAATCACTGAAAAGAATCCATGTCCTCAAGGAAAAGACCCAAATAATTAAATATGTGGCCCTATAATCTTCAGTAGAAGACGGCCTGTCCATTCCACTTAAGAGCAAGGGAAAAGCCATCATATATACTTAGAAGTGTGGAGTGGTGTGGTGGACAGCACTACAGCAAGAGTAAATGAATTCTTTCTTATTATTTAGTAACACTAATTTCTAGATTACAGATCAGCTTTGTGAACATGACACATATGCACTACTTTCAGCTCATATCCACACACTGTTGATCTCTGGACTGTCACCTCCACACACTTGGAAGATCACAGTGCATAGAGGTGACAAATAGTTCCATCTCAGGGAAAGTTAAAAAGTGCCTTTTTCTTATTTGATTACTTCTTTCTTGCACAGAGACACACTGTGACACAGAACTAAATGAGCATTAAAGTGTGAAATTAATTTCTGATTTTCAAATAAAGGGGAAGATGGGACCATGTAAGAACAAAGTATATTCTCAGTGAAGAAGACATTTCAGAATACCTCATATTATCCTTCAGAATACCTCATATTATTCTTCAGAACACCTCATGCTGCCCTATTCTGTCAGTGCCATTGCACCTACGGGACCACCAGCTTCTCCCATTAAACAGCTCAGACTACATGATCTGACTTTTGTCATAGTCAGGTCTCACTCCAGCTCCAACCTCAAAACCCTTACCTGGAGATGAGAATATTCTACCAGTGACTGTAACAACAATGAAATGCAGATGTGGTGTAGACTAAAGCATCCTCACATGTGTGTGGCAGGAAAGATCTCAGCAGTGCTGATCATCTGATTTTGAAAAGGAATAAGGTATGGACCATTTGGAGCAGAGGAAAGCACAGTCCACAGTCATGATTTGGGGAGTTTCCATAACACTTTCTGCCCTATTTCTTTGTCAAAGAGGTTCAGCACTCTTTAAAACAAACCCATCCTTGCTTATAACTGAGAGTCCAACTTTGGTGTGCTGGGAATCTTTTATGTGACTCAGGCTGTGAGGCATGCTTCCAACACCCCTAATTTGTGTTCAGTTTGTCCTACTCAAATGCTTTTATTTAAGAGTAAAGAAATTAAGACAGGAACACATAATGACCATCCCTGGACTTTTGTAGTTCCTCTGTGAAAATGCTGTGAGCTCGACCTTCCAAAGCAACAATACTTTCTAAACAGAACAGTTGTAGCCCATTTCCATCTGGATCCATATGAAGTGGATAGAGAGACAGAAAATAAGCTCACTGCAGCTGTGTTGACTCAAATTGCTTGGCCTCCAGGAAATCGACTACACTATCTTCCAGAAAATGTTTTTTGACAGCTTCCTTGATCATTCCCATCCACTGAGGAATTATACACCAGAGCAGTCATTCCCACATTTCACTCATAAGGTCATTGATGCAGCTACTGCTGCTGATTTGATATTGTCTGGATTTTACTTTTCCCTTCCTTGTGAAGCTGGTACATCTGTGCACATACATTGGGATCCTGTAAGACTAGGGAACCTTTATTTTTGTAGACCATTGCCACACTGCCTGTGTTATCTGTATCAGGAAAAACAGTAGTCTCCCACACTGGTCCCATTCAAGATCTGTCCACGTCTGTTCACACTGTACTTTTCCCTCTGAAATTCTGGGCTGAAATGCCTGCATAGCTGCCTGGTCACTGCATAGCAGCAACAGAGTTCAGGCTGACTTCTTAGTTGCAAAATATGAGCCCTCAGAAAAAAATGGATGGAGTGTCACAGGGCGCCTTCCCTGTGATAGAACATTATTAATCTTGTTTTCACACTGGAAACTGAGATGGAAACTGAAAAATTAATTCATGCTTATTTACCTCAAGTAATGGAAGAGTTAAGTAGAGAAGCTTGATATTCTAATTCTGGCTTTCGCACCTGTCATCCTCTCCCTCCCTTTCCTATTCTAGTAAAAATTTCCCTTCACTACTGTCTGTGATATGTCCCAAAGAATTCTGGACACTGAGGTGTGAATCTGCCAGTTCACAGTGCGCAAAGGCCCATGCCGAGCACTTTGCTAGAAGCCAGAAGAAAGAAGCCTTTACCGTTTTATTTTATACAGCAAGCCCAAGAGAAGCCATACTATTAGAAAACCACATCCTTCTTTCCTGGCATGGCAAAGACACTTCCCATGAGGAGAATCTCACAAATTTTGAATCCAGCCAGAAAACCTCCTATGTGATCAGAGACAGGTGGACATCAAAAATGCAGAGTGTGCAATGAACATACTTAATCTCCTATTTCAAGCAAGTAAAAAAGCTATTAAGAAACACAGCACGAGTTTCTGTCTGAAAAGCTATTTCTTGCATACATAAAACAGAACAACTCCATCTCCCTTTAGGGTTTTACTGGAAAAGGGCCAGTGATTTCTCATAATTAAATATAATTGCCTCAGTTGTACGGACACTTTCAATAAAGAGCCATGTTCCTCCTGCAAAACTCATCGATATTTAAAATGCAGCAAACACACTGCATTTTAAAAAATATGTGACAATACTATCACTGCTATTGAGGAACTTCCTTCTTTTATTTTGAGCTTTATCAGAATTTTTTTTTGTATGTTTCTCCTGAGATCTTATAAAATGTGTTTTGTGAATAGTAGCCATGATAGTAAGCATTTTCTTTGAAAATATTATCACCAAGGTTTTTAAACACCTGTGGTTTGCTTTTATTCATTCAGTTTCATCACTAAACCAGTGCCTCCCACTGTTTACACTGCACTGATGCAATATTCCACACAAATAATGTTTTAATGCCATGTAATGTAAATTTCCTCTGAAGCAATTTCACAGTGAGCTTAACTTCTCATATAAATACAACATTAGCTAGCTATATACATTTCTATTATAAACAGAATCTTGTAGTCTGACAATTGATCAGAGTTACCCTTCTACACTAAATTTATTCATGGTTGCTACATCAGTCCTATCCCTACCTCTGAAGAATTTCTTCACTCTTTTTTTATTTTTTTTAATCAGGGACTTTGCTGATTCCATCAATCCCTATAACCACGAGTTAAGTTTTAGCTATATCACATATCTGAATATGTGGATTTCTAGCACTGGACAGATTTCCACACTCTCTGAAGCTGGTATAAAAAAATAAGTGCACATAGTTACAAGCATTTGCTCAGAAAGTGAGATATAATTGGGATTTGTCAGGTTGATGTGGAGAAGTCTATAAAAAATATCAGGAATATTCAATGACTCTCTTCGATTTATCCTTTCAAACTCTCTTTTTCTTTTGTGTTACTCATGTTGCCCGTGACTTAACTGTAATTTTCAGTCTTACATATTTGCAGTTTGTACACAGAATGATACAGCACTGAATTGAACTCCAAACAAATTCAAGTTCACACACTTACAAAAACTGCATAACTCACAGGGCCATTGCATTTACCAAAAGGGTGTCTTTGATAAGAACAAGCAAGTTCTACTGCAGAAATGCTCTCCCTCATGTTTTTAGCATCAGCTGCTTGCACTATGATGGAAAGAAGATGTCTTGCTATCAAGAAAACATTTCCTTTCAAATTAAGTGGTAAAATATTTGGAGTGCACTTCAAAGGACTTGAGGTAAAGATTTTAAAAGAGCTGTGTGTAGAAAGAGGAAAATATATTGTGCATTTTTGAGATGGGAAAAGATAAAACAATTGTTCCAAAGCCCAAAACACTGCTTTACAATAATTTTTTTTAAGATTATGAGGTTTCTTTTGTGACTTTTTATTTCCAAAATGCATCTTTAATTCAAGCAACTGAAATTGTTTTATTCAGAACCCTTTTCAGTGCAGGCACCTCATCCTCTTCTACCCCTTCCAAAATAGACACAGTACAAAACAGCTCAGAAAGTCAGTTTGTTGATTATACAGAGTGTATCTTAGAACTGTTAGAAACTCCATAATATTTTCAGGTTTTTATGGTGTTTGATTTTTAATCCTGGTTCTCTGCCTCCTCCCAGACTGAGAAGAACTTTACTGTGAACAGAGTACAGGAGTATAAGAATATTCCCAAACTAGCTGAATCTAGATTGAAATTACTTCTGGGCTCTATTTAGTCAGTTTGCATGCCTGGCTGTCAGGAAGCTTAATAAAGCTCTGCACGTAAAGAGCAAGAGAAGCAAAAGTGAACACAATTCAGCAAAGTCCTGAAGCTAAACAAAGAACACAAGCAGGTCTCCTTTCTGTTCATTAAAAAACTTCTCTTTAATCAACCTCAGTCTATGGGCCTCTTACACCTCTCTAGATGCCCCACTTACTTCTGTGTGCTTTATTTTGTGCTTTGTTATTTTGAGATTCTGTGTGCCATATCTCTGCCCTGACACCAGGCATCTAAGTTTTGCGAAAAGAGACTTAAATTACAGCATTATTCAACTCATGTAATGTTCAACATCTGCAATACAGATGGCTGCACTGAAGACAGTTTCCCTACAGTCTCCACAGTCACTGGACACAAGAGACAGTGAAGATTAATTACAACATCCAGCTCAGCTATAGACGTGTATGTTGCAAATGTTAGCATTCGTCCAGCTAAATCCTATCCCCAGGGTCTGACTGAAAAATCTGTCTGTGATTCTGCTCTTATTAAATATCATCTCTATGTCTATTTCTTTCCCCCTTGCTGTCAATGGAAGCAACTTGTTTCTCCCATTCTCTTTTCTCCACTTCTACCCTTTGTGGACACACACAGCCATCATATTCTGTAGGACCTGAGCACATCCTGGAACAGAGGTCAATGTCATATTTTCATGAGCAGCCTTTTTACAGACAAAAGGACCTAACATCTTCCTGGCAGGACACCAAAGTGCAAAGCCACTGAGGGGTTTGCCTCTTATGCCACACATGAGCTCTGTCCTGAGCTAAAGTTAAAACCAAACAACTTTTCCTTTTCTCTTGTTGAATGCATCATATTCAGAAGCTGAGATGCAAAACTCCAGATGAAATATTTTATTGAAATTTGATTTAATGCTTTACTTTCTCAAATTTGTCTTGCAAAATAGCTCATATGATAGCAAAAATCCCACTGTTTACTTTTTACCAGACACAAGTCTCATATTGTCCCAGAAAAACATGTGTACTGCAAGGACTGTTGTCTGTCCAACACTAGAGACAATGGGATGGAGACTTTTCAAAGCTATCTACAGGATGCTTACACCTTCAAAAACTCTATTTAAATTATTTTCGTAGGGCATTTGTTTCACTGCAGGATTCATTCTTATGAATAATATTAAGTCACCTCCAAGGCCTTCACTGAGCTTCTTCAGGACAGGTGGAATATTAAAATTATAGGACCAACCTATATAATTATTGCTCCAGGGGTAAATGGGCAAAACTTGGATCTGCATAGGAATAAATGTATTAACAATGTGAAACACTGTCTCAGAGGGAAAAAAATCTTAGTTTCCAAGATCATATACCACCTGTGTGAATTCCCCTGCTGGGTGAGCAGAATCCCAAAGTCTGCTGCTTCTACTGCCCTTTATGATTTGCTTTGCCCTATGCAAACTCTTCCTCCCACATGAAAAGGAGATT
>VXBU01014508.1:3390793-3438028 GCA_013400315.1 Bombycilla garrulus
TTTTTTTTTTTTTTAGTAATAGTCCCAGATCAAAGCTATTCTCTTGCTTTTGGAAAAAATAAAAACCTTCATTCCTCTCTGTTTATCCATATATGCATATATATGTATGCATATATATAAATATATGAATAAAAGAGTTATTCAATTTATCTGAGAATTACTTTTACAGTAGTACTGAAAGAGGAACAAATCTATTAGGAAAAAAAATATAAAATTTTTGTTTTCACTNAGTAATAGTCCCAGATCAAAGCTATTCTCTTGCTTTTGGAAAAAATAAAAACCTTCATTCCTCTCTGTTTATCCATATATGCATATATATGTATGCATATATATAAATATATGAATAAAAGAGTTATTCAATTTATCTGAGAATTACTTTTACAGTAGTACTGAAAGAGGAACAAATCTATTAGGAAAAAAAATATAAAATTTTTGTTTTCACTGTATAAAATTATTACATATTAGTATAATCCAAGACTGCAATTCATGTTTATGCAGTGAGTCCCATTACACGTGCATGCCTCATTCCTAAAGGTCAACCTGAATGTCTCTACCATGAAGCTCAATTTTCAGTCTTCTCCCAAAGAACATTTCTGTAACGCTGGTTCTTTATTAGGTATGACAACTGAGTGACCAAGAGGTGCATGTGTTCAAGTAAGGACCGCCTCCACTTCCCAATCTTATCTCTCAGGTAACAAATTTTACAGCAGGTTTTGACAATAACTGAATTGAGACTTCAACAACTGAGCTGAAGTGCAAAGATGTGGTAGATACATCTGAGAAATCCAAATAATCTGCTGACCTTGGGAGTGAGAAAGTTTCGTAACCCAAGTGCATAATTTGGATTCTTTATGCATTAACACTCATACATAAAAAAACATGAAAGAAAAATCTCTGGGATGCAGAATGCCCAGCTGAGTTCAGGCACATTGCTTATAGATTAATAATTTGGATGTCCTTCAAAAAGTTCCTCTGAACTTTCACAAATCCCTGGGTTAAAGACATTCTTCATTCTTAATAAAAAATGCTTTTTTATAAACCACAAGAGTTTTGGTACTTTGCAGGCTTGTCTAAGGAACCCAGATTACACATTCAGAGGAAAAGGCACCTGTTCAGACCCTTGTCAGGGTGGCTCCAGATGCTACTCCGCTCTGAGGGGTGACACCCAACCAGATGAGTTAATGGGTGCTCTCCCATCTCTCTGGATCATCCTTCAGATTGTGGGGGTCACTGCTCAGAAGTATGGGACACATCATGGGATGCAGAGGAGAAGCATTTCAGGATTCCACAAGACTCATTATGGGAAGAATAATTAGGTGAAGAACCAAAGGTGAGGAAAGGGATGGATCTAGGTGATTTGGAATATGCATGGGAAAACAGAGGAAAAAATTAATATATCAGCTGATTGTTGATACACAGATTGCTGTTCAGTGCACTTTTATGACTGCATGGTGCTCAGCAGAGTCTGCTTTATGTTACTGATTTCCCTTTCTAAGGATTTTTCTATTATATGTGCATATGTGGGAGTCAAAGTGCCAACAGCTGGAGTGGGATCCAGGCTCAGAAGCCCAGGTGTCGAGGGTGCAAGCAACTGGAGGAAATAGAAATGTGTAAGGAAGTACAGATGTGAGCTTTAGTAAATATTGAGCCAGGCTTGCTGGTGGAATGGCCTGAGGATCAGATGTGCTCGTGTTTCTGAGGGGGAAGCCATGCAAGGAGCTGGCTACCAGAGGGGCCAGGGAAGTCCTGGAGAGCCATTGGTGGCCTCTCTGAATATACACATGTATTTGTGTATGTGTGCTTCTGTGAGCAACAGGGCTTTGCCAGCAGCTGCAGAGGGGCTCTAGAGCTCTGGGGTTCCTATGCCCAGGTGCTGGGATCTGGGGAGGCTGGGATCCAGGGGGCAGGTACTGCCTAAGGCCAGCTGCTGGACAGACACACATGGTACAAATACTCACATGTATAGATACATATATCTGCCACTCTGACCTTCTTCCTGATCAGCCAGACAGGGGAAAAGATGAGGCTGCTGAGGCTGTTCATGCTTGTGTCAGTGCTGATTAGCTTGTCTGTGCTGATCTTTGTGCCAGTTGTCTATATATGTGCTCTATACATGTGTTTCTGTGTGGGTGCCTACTGGGAAGCCATGCAGAGCTGGGAAGTGTGGAGCTGTGACAGCCTCACTTCTATCAGGTCACTGTATTTCACACGTAAAAACACAGAGACAAATTTACCTTTGTTTTACTTTTGAAATGGGACTTGAAGTAAGAAACTTACATTTCTCTCCGAGTTTCTCTTGAATCATCACCACTTCTGCTGAAGGTTTTGCCAGCTCCTGGAGTGAAGAGTCTGCAACACTCAATAATAATATCAACATAGTGCTTACATTGCAATCTCTGTCTGAAAAGGTCTTTGAAAACATCTGCTAATTAATTCAATTAATTAATACAATTAGTCTGTAAAAACACTACACACTCAAGTCATCCACTTGTAATGCATTTCCTTTCTAACTTTTAAGAACTAAAAATATAACTGTGTTCAATTCCCTTAATACCTGTCATTCTTACTCTGTGCCAATTAAGAGCTTACATATTCCTACCTAATAACTGGAAATAGAGAGACAGTGTGAGAGGAGGGAAGATTGTTTTAGGGTATTAAAGGGAACGTAATTAAATATTTGTTCAGGAGTAATTGTGCATAAATTGCATGAGAATTAAGTTTCATATCATTAGTACATCTTAATTAGTGTCTTTTCATGATCAATGCTTAACTCACAATTGTTTTGCTTTATTTTAAATGAAGTACTTCTTTATAAACAATTTACTTATATCTATTGCCCGTAACTTTTTATCTTGGTACTACAACTGATGATTTTGATGTTATTAAATGTCTGCAGATGCCCACTACAATTTCCCAGTCATAATATCTCAACTCATTCCTCATAATAAATGAAATTAATTTTATTATTTCTTGCCTTAGTTTTTAGAATATGTTTATATATCTATATTAAAAACTACATGGGTGAAGTAGACTTGTGCACTTAGCTAGAAGCACCAGTCTTCTCTAACTTTTGGAGATCAAAGGTTAATTACATCAGGGGAAAGCCAAAACAGTATTAATAATAGAACAGGAAGATGTGAATTAAGCCAGAGCATGTTTTGATCTGTGTGATGGAACATAGTTATAACAGCTGCACCAGAGCTACCTTGGCTGCTGGAGGTCATCTGGTCAAACATTGCTGAATTATGCAGGAACAGGCAATTTTATGGATAATAAAAACACTAATAGAGTTTTGCATAAGCATATTGCTTCCAGCGAGGATGACTGACTCACTATCTTCAGAAACAGAAAGTTTTTGGCAGCTGCTAAGAACCAGATTTCCATCTGTAACTAAAGCTGCAATTCAAGATAGAAAAGTCTATGCCTTGGTCACAGAGATGGTGGTAAATTGCCACTGAAAAATCTGTAGGAGGACAAGTAATTTAAAAAACAAACAAACAAACAAAAAAACCCAAACAACAAATCAAACCAAAAGCCAAAAAACCTTGCAGGTCAATGTACTCAGCATGAGATTTCGCACACATTTCTCTTTCCACATGCAACTTTCCATATGTTAACCATACATATCCATGTCCCTACTTTCAATATGTCACAGCTCCATTTCTATTTTTCATCTTTTTGGTATGGAAAATTTGTAATCTTGTAATCTTGGTTCTTTACTGAGAAAATGGGATAACAGACAACTGCTAACAATTATCTAAGAATAACTGTATTGACAGTTCTTATTAATGAGTAGTTTTGCAAGTCTTCCTGAGAGTATAAGAACAGCACCTCTGAATCAGACCACCGGTACATCTACCTAAATACTCTCTAAGAGAGCAAGGGAGCCTGAGCTTTTAACTTAATCCATTCTGTTTGTTTTTCCCAGTATCCACACTGGAATAATAGAATAATAGAAATCATAGCTCTGTTAATCCCCTCTAGTATCTTGTTTATGAATATGGTGTCCATGAATCTGTCTAGTTTCTTATTCAGCATTTTGATATTATCCACCTCTTGAGGTTCCTGTGCCAAAACTGTTGCAGTAATTTTGGTTATCCTTACACCTAGCTGAAGAAAATAACATCTCCATGATCTGATTGATGTTTTTTCATCAACACTTCATGTTTAAGAAGTTCATGTCAATTGTCAGAGACACTTTAGAAAGAGTAGCAAATGAATGTGATTTACAGTAGGCCAGCACCCTTTTGTCTGAAAACATTCATTGAAATAATAGCAAAGCTGAGCCCAGATCTTGTAAGTCTTTGTCCCTAGCCACTGTGTTGAGCCTCTCTTACTGGGCTGTACTTGAAAGGCACTGCAATCACAAAGGAGGTGAGAAAGAGGAGGAGTCAGGTTAACTCAGGTTTCAGGTAGAAAATGAAACAGCCCTCACTGGATGCCAGAGTAATAGAGTAACAGAGCTTCTGCTGTAAACAAGGTGTCAGTGAGTATAAGCAAAAGATCAAGAAGTCGATGTGTTTGTCAGTTATAACTAGACTGCAAGACATAATCACAGTGTGGACATGGGAGACACAGATACAGTATATCCAAGGAAGCTGAAACTGAGGGCCAAACTGAAAAGAGCTACTGGGACAAACTGAGACTGACAAGATGAGCTTAGCTCCTTTAGCTTCACTAAACATGAGGGTGAATTGAATGATCTGCCATAGCATCTTCTAGCCTCCGTTTCCTCTGTTTGAGAGTCTGAGAAATGCTGAAAATACACAAATATTCATGAAGGAGAGAAGTAATTTCTGTTAAAGGAGCAAGTTAACTTTTTAAGCTAAAGCACAAAAAAATTGATGTAAATTGACTAAGCCAAAAATTAGATTTCCAGCAAAATTCTGAAGCAGTCTTTCCATTGCAAGAATAGAGACAAAAGTGATAATTTTAAGAAGGAGTTAAATCATGCTATTGAAAGGATAGATAATGAAGTTACCAATAATCATTGAAGGCCAGATTTGGTGATCTGGGAATTTTTCTATTCTGAGTACTTTCTGACAATTGATCTACCATGCTTATCTTCAAAGGATAACATCCAAGATTACTCACATCTGGAATGGAAACCAATATTGTTTAGTAAGACAGCACGAGCCTTCTGTGCAATCCTGATTGAGATGGTAATGTGGAGGCAAGAGCAGTGGTAATCTCACCCCATTCTCCCTCTGGGTTCATTGTCCTGTTGCACTCTGCTTTGACTGCTTTAGTGCTAAATCTGATACCTGTGGACATTCATTCTAAAACTATTGTGACAGGTGCCTGCTGCTGTACAAACCTCTTTGAGAAATGGTACTTGAGTGGCTAGCAGAAAGCTTTTCCTTCAAGACTGTAAGGACTTTAAAAGCTACTCATTTTATAAGAGCTGTTATTTCAATGTTAAAAAAAAAAAAAAAAAAGACATAATAAAACACGTATTTGCTTGGCCGTTTTATTTTGATTTACTTCAGACTTGAAAACATAGAGACATGACAGAAGAAGAAAATTCAAGTTAGGAAGATACTCTGAAATTAAATGACCAACCTTGATCTTAACTAAGATCAAAAAATAAAGTACTGGAAATCTTCTACATCACATATTATATGCAGTCAGTGCTGTAAATACATGTGTCTTTTCACACTGACAATATCCTCATGCTGACATGTTAATACTTTAATAGTTTCCTGAAAATTGTCTCTCAGCCACATTTCACCATGAACAAAAGGCAAGTTTACATGGTCAGCAGACAGACTTTTCAGATATTCTATTGAAATAAATCAGATATCATTACTGTGGTTCAGGGATGGCCATATCCTACAAAATTTGCAAGGTCCAGTAATTTGTAATGTAACACTCAATATTGAAATTTCAGAAAAGTACAGCACTGTGCTGAACTGTGCTTTTACTTTGTGAAAATATGGTTCAGCTAGGGACCTTAGACTACCAAAAATTGGTCTTTAAATTAATTTGATTATAAGTCATTTACAAGGCCCAGTTCCACTTTCAGAGCTGGAACCTTAGCACTGTTTGCAATGAGACTACAATTTATCAGCAAGTCAATATTAAAAAGCAAGTAACCAAAGCACTATTTTTAACATCTAATACTTGATTTAAAGAATGGAGAGCAGGATGTGAAAGAAACAGAACAAGATATGTGTGTGTGCAAGAGTGTAAGAGAGACAGATATAATTACCAATCGGAAAAAGCCATAGATGTCTGAATGCGCTATTAAAGAGAGAAATGTGAAGAGAATCTTCATATTTTGCCCAGTGGAAAAATACAGTGATTTTCAAATGGTGGATGTTGAAACCCCATCATCACAAAGTGGATTTAAGATAAAACACCTCCACACAGAGAATAATCTCACAGTTGTGTCAGGCTGGGGAATGGTATAGATTCTCTATTCAATACTTCAGCTCTCACATTCTGCCATTCTGTCTATCAGATGCATTCACTTCCCTCTTTTGTGAGACATATAATCATTGCATTGTACTGTGCACTGCTAATCTCTTCTGCAATTTCTGAAATCTGTGAAATCACTTTTTATGCAGTTTATATTTCAAATCTCTTCAGTGTAGGTTGTGCTCCATATAAGTCTTTTTCCCTTGTATGAAATGTATCAAAAAACAAGATGCAGGCACAAAATGTTCCCTTTACTGGATGACTGTACATGTTCATTTGATTTTTATCTTTCTGAAGACAAACGTATCATCATATTCTCCCAGGAACTTGTAGTGAAAAACTTGAAATACTTTCTTTGCATTTTTATGAAAGTTATGATAACATTCCTATGACTGAAACATGGCTCTGCCTTACAAAATAGATGAAATAAAATGTTCCTCATGCTTAGCAAGATGTATTAGTAGGCATGAATAAATGATCTCAGCAACTTGTGCTACAGGAGTCACACAGCAGCTTGTCCCATTGCTGTATCCATACCACAATCTGCAGCCTACCAAAGGGAGGATTTTATATAAGCCTATTACTTCTGAAGTTTGTTGACTTTTGTGTTGGTTTGAAAGCAAAACCAGTGAGACTCCAAGTCAGAAATACAATTTAATGGGAAAAAGTAAAATTCATGCAAGTAATACCAAAGAAACAAACAAACAAAAAAAACCACTGACAGAGTCAGAATACAACCTGATACCCTGGCAGTTAGGGTGGTAGCAGCAGTCCAGATGAGGTGGTCTTGCTGAAGTAGCGATCCTGTAGACAGGTTTGGTAGCTCTTGTCCTCTGGAAACCAGTGGGTAAGAGCTGCTTGTTCTGTCCCAATCCCCACATTATATCCATGTGGAAATGCTTGGCTCCTCCCCCTGGGCAGAGCATCTCACAATGGGTTGATGTCATTCTGTGAGTCATGGGGTGGGTCCTCACAATGGCCCATTAAACACAAAGGGCTCCCGGAGGGAGTTATCTATGACTCATGGGGCAAGGCATTGATGGCCCATTAACAGGAGATAGTCCGGGGGAGGAGGCAAAGAAAACACTGCCCCTCCTGATTTCAACAGTTAATGAAGATGGAGATAGAATACAGACCCTCTGGCACATTTTTACATTATAACCTAGGACAACTTTACACAAAAGCCCTTCTCCAAACAAACAAACAAACAAACAAGCAAACAAACAAACAAAAACCAAACAAAACAAAAAAAACCAGCACTATTACACTATTTTCACTTCCTCCTAGACATATGCCCAGAGCAAAACAGACAAAACACCTTCTGAACATGAACAGTTAACTTTTGTAAGATGCCCATGGATGATGGCATTAGATATCACAGACTTCTTTGAGGTATTGTGTGCACACTTCTCAAATACTTTAGACCCTTGCCCAAATTGCCTTGAAGAAAAGCCAGTTCTACTGAGGAGAGAGGCTAAAACCTTTTTGCCTTCTGTGAGACTCCCAAGAAGCAACTGAGTTTTGAGTGTCTGGGCTTACACAACTTTCTTAATAAGAGAATTACTACACATCAGAAGTAGATCTCAGACAGAGTAACTATAGTTCTGTCTGAGCCAAAACGTCCTCCTCCTCAAACTTCACAAAGCTCTTGAGTGCAGCTGTGTCATAGATTCCATTACAGAGATGGACAGAAAGTGGATTTATCCCCACTTATGATTTCTGTAGACTTCAAGGAATGGATGATAAAGATAAGACAAATGTGAACTTTTAACAGTTTTATCTTTCCAACAATACGCTTGTCGTATACATGATGTGGTATTTTAGGGGTTTCTTCTACTTATCCGTTTCTAAATGTCTTATTCTAGGTTGTTATTTCCTTGATTGTTTCTGTATGGTGATCTTCCCCTTTTGGGGGATCCAGACCCTATCAGTATTAACAATTAATTAATGTTTGTCTCAGATGCTTTGGTTACAGCATAAAACAAACTATCAGCAAAACAAAGGGCATCACTGTTTTATTTCTTCTGCTTCTGGATCTCAACTGATAAAAAAGCCTAATGTACTATGTCTACATAATGGACACCTACTACATGTGTATAAGGTGCAAAATCTTACAACTCAGTTGGTATCTTGAATTGTCTGCAGTGTTCCAGTTTCAAATTTAACCAGTTCTGACTATTTGCTCCAAGTGGAAAATGCACTTACTTATCCCAGTCACTACGAAGGATTTCTGAGCCTTTAATGGGACTTATGCTATTCAGTCATATAATTTTTGCCCTTACAAATTTTTCTTTAAAAACTTTAAACAAAGCAACCTAGGAAAGTTTCAAAATGCTCAATTCAAACAAAGCTTCCATAACTAATATAAGAAATTGCAGAAAATTATAGCTATATTTTAAATCCCTCAACAATTTTTCACAGGAAACCTAGAAGATCAGCTTTAATTTAACTGACATCTTTGATATGCTAGCAATGAATTTTTGCAAAAGGTACTAACTGATTTATGGTTTTAATCTCTGTACAGTGAGTGCTTTATGGAAACTGTAAAAACTGTGGGCTTCTCCTTAATACATCCCTAGGAATAAATTTTAAAAAAAAATCAAACACATAAGAACCCACTCTGTTTCATGTTTTTAAATGAAAATTAGCATGAGAATGAAAACAAAACTACTGAATGTTGGTGATATGATGAAAAGCAATCTTAAATCATCTAAAATTGCATTAACAGGCAGAAGCTATTTGGTTTTTGTTGCTTTTTTTCTTTCTTTCCTATTATTCTTAGTATTCTTTTTCAGAAAGTTCAAGGTGTCCTGTCAGAGTGACAAGTGCAAAACAGTTGACTAAACCAGAAATATCTTAATGAATCAAAATGAAAGGACTGAATTTCCTATAAGTAAAAAATGTGTTTCCTGTTGTGAAGAAGATCAAGTTTTGCTAAAGGAACACTGTGGAGAGGCACAGATATCCGTGTACAAGATTTCTGATCAGAAGGAAGCAAATTTTTTCAGCAGGTTTTAGTGGTTGTTTCAATGTTTAGTTGGTTACTCTCTAGGCAAAAATATTATTGTGCAATTTCTGAGTGCATTTTGGGGTTATCATGAATCAACAATAACAATCATGCACTTAAGTTCCCAGAGCAAGTAGCTGCTACCAGGACCAGTAAGTACAAAGTCACCAAAATATGTCCTAAATCCACAAACATCGGAAGTTTCATCCCAGGAGAGTTACAATTGCTTTAAATACTGGCAAGAAAGTGGAGAGTCCCTCTTCCCATCTCTCCTTCAGTTCTATCACAGAATCATACAGTAGCCAAGGGATATTCCATACCATAGAATGCCATGCCCTGTAACTGGGGTAGTTACTAAGAAGGGAGCTGATCACGGTTTGGGTGTGGGCTGGGTACCAGTCACTGGGTGGTGAGCAATTGCATTGCCCATCAGTTGGTTCTCTTGGGTTTTGTTACTCTTTCTCTCATTATTGTTATTGTCATTGCTATTGTTGTTGTTTGTTATTGTTATTACCACTTGTCTTGGGTTGAAGACAGGTATCTGCTGGGGAAGGCAGGAGCCTCCCTTGGAAAACCCCTCCCTCTGAATTACTAAAATTAAGCGGCCTTCAGGCAAGATATGGGGAGGAATAACAGTCCTTTACTAATGAGTATAGCAAGATACAAATGAACAATAACTACGATGTTAACAACAACAACAACTACAAAAAAGTCAGGGACCCCAGTGGAAAAGCCAGGGAGAGGGATGGGNTTTAATTATTAAGTCATTCTCATCTCAGCTCATGAGGTCTACCTTTTCTTTCTGAATCTCCTTCCCAGTATGGGGGTAAGGGGAGTGAATGAGTGATTGCCTGGTACTCAGCTGACAGCTGGGGTTGAAGCATGGCAAACAGTAAACACCCCAGGCACAAACCAAACCTAAAGGTTTTCAGGCCTGGTACACATGAAGAGGGGCATAAGGCACCTAAGTAGCCACAATAATTTTAAATTAAGGTGAAAGTAGATTTAAATAATCCTGATTGTCCTACTATATAGTGGAAATATTTTCACCATATCTAAATGAGGCACAGGAAAAAAAATTTTGTAGGTTATAAGTAATGGAAAATAAGAGTGGAGTGTCTTATACCAGGTTCCATGATCAGCAGTGTGGACTTCTGTTGCAATTGTTTATGATATACATGACAAATCACTTCTTTGATGGTTGTGGATGGGTAGCGCAGCTGATTTCAGAGTACATCATCTTTGACAGTCCCTGTCTCTGGATTATGGTCTGCTTTCTTCCATCTACAATAGGTGTCTGAGACCAAGGAGTCCACACATCAGGGTTAGTTCACTGTGACCCTAAGCAAAAGCTGTTAACTGTATGATGCCCTCACTGCTCCTCATTCTTGAATGAAAAAGAATTACACGGATTCGGAGGCAGAAAATAGTTAAAGTAAAAAGCCTGATGGCTTTATCCTACACCACAACATCTGTTTTTCCTCTTCCCTTGAAAAGCCTGCTGCAGGCAAAGCAGCACAGGTTGGGTTTAATTGTTCCTGCTGTCTGCCATAAAATACATTATGCCATTTCTCCAACTGAATAATGGAAGCAGAAGCATGATTGATAAAGAGATAAGCCAGGTTAATTGGCTTTATTTCAACACACATCAATTAATTAAACACCAGAGGGAGGGCATCTGCTCACTTTAGTTCAGCCTGGAGATTTTCCTCTCTTCTCTCTGCTGATCATGAAAAGCCACAGGGATCCCTGGAATAACTCCAGGAAGTGCGACCTCGCAACAAAATTATTTCAAAATTGTCACATGGTCTATATTCTTAACCTTTTTGCAATTCAGTCAGCTAAAAGAAGAATTCAACACAGCTAGCCCTTCATGATTCCTCAGCAGCAATCAAAAAATTAAAATCCCCTGGAAAGGAAACTGTAATCAATCTGTCTCCTGTAATTTGGCTTGCAGGTTTTTGTTAATTTTCTTTTTAATTATGTTTTACAGTCATGGAATACATTTTTTTTAAGGTTCATTCCATCCTCTACCTGCCAACGCAAAACAAGATTGGTCATTTTTGATTAAAGATTATTTTTCATCATAACATGTCAGTCAAAATGAAACTTTCCTGCTCTTTGTTGCATGAGCTTAAACTTTCTCAGAAGAAAAGGAAGATATTTCCTACCTTCGCTTATTTTCTTTTTGTTTATCATTTGTTTCTATAGGTGTTTGTGTTGCTGTAAGAAGTGTAAAAGAAATTAGATAATAAAATGACTGGAAGTGTCACTGACAAATTTTTTGTAGTAGAATGAAGATTCTCCCATGTCACAAAAGACACATAAACACATATATGGTTGTATCCAACTGTAAATCCTACATAAAATCAATCTGTCACAGATTTGAGATCATAGAAAATTCAGAAGCCAATCAAGAAGTCCCCTACTTTCCCAAATTAGGATGAAAATTACAAATATGATCCTAGGCAGATGCTGACTTATTCTGTTTGTAATTCAATGTTTATGTCCTCTCCTCCAAGATCCTGACTCTCAGATAACTTATTCCCTTCTAGACCTTCTTCAGACAGTCCACATCTCCCCTAAAACATTATGGATGAATGTGAACACAGTGTAATCCAGACTAGATCTGAGGACATTGGGAGGATTATGTTGAACATTTTGCATGTGACATTTATGATCATACATCCTTATATGAAATATGCTGTTTTCACCTCAGTAAACTATGCCAGATTACTTTCAGTTTGCCATTCCCCCTGCCTCAATGCCAGTTATTCCTCTGTGTAGCTGGGAATTCTTATTGAAGCATATTACCTCTTTCTTGTCCTTTTTAAGCAGTACACTATTTATTTTAACTCATTAATGCAAATTACCACAAATTTTTCTTATTTTTAAATCCATCTTTCAGTGTACTTCTACCATGTCCCTCTCTAGAGAGAAGTTAAATACAAGTGACATAACAAGGTTGTCTTTTTCATTGTCCTATCAGTTCATGAAAACACTGGATAATATCAGACATAAAAAAAAACCCACAGGGGATAACACTTGATAGTATCTTTTTAGTTTACTTGTGTCCCATTAATTATTACTCCCACTTGTGCAGCTACTTTCTCTAGCCTTGTTTATGTGACTGTTGTTGAAGACAGTGTCAATAACCTGTAGATATACAGTATCTACTTCTCTGCAAAAGCCCTGTTATCCTTCACATGAGGTAGTTTTATATGTCTTCCTTATGACAAAGAATTGCTGGATATTTCTCAGCCCTTAAAGGTTTGCCAATTGATTGATGTTCCAGTATCTCTCCAGGCATTAAAACTTAAACATCCCAGTCACTCACAACCTTTTTAAAGAAGGATCTATGTTTGCCCGTTTCCAGTCTTCTGGAACTTCAATTACTCTCCACAAACTTTCCCAAGTGTTTGCTTGGAGACTGCTGTATGTACAATTCCACTGTATGTAAACTGCTCATACCCTCCAAAGCTTCTTTCAGTACTAATTTGTGCTAAGAAATGGAGCTTCCTGCATGAAAAGTGGCTTCATGCAATACAATTTGATTCACAGTTCTGTGTAAATCATTAAGGTATTTCCATCACCTTCTATGACTTCTGCTTAGATCCTATATGTGTCTCAATTTTTTACTTCATGTACTATACAGAATCCTTATATTTTAACACACAAAACCAGAGAAAATCACAACCTATGATCTCTACTTCTACTCATTCACTCTTCTAAGTACAAATTATTAACATAAATATTAAATCTAAATCTTGTTAACTGTTCTTTGGCCAGCTGTGGTGTAATGTTTGCTATTATGTGTCCAAAACACTTTTCCAGTCATTTAACTCCCAACACTGTTCACAGCTGTAGAAATATCAGATCTCTAGGACCCTCCTGTGCAGTCCTGATTCCACACTCAAAATACATCTTGAGCATGCACACACATAGCAGCATGACTTTTTTATATTGCCCAGCTCAAATTTTAGTATTCTTTTCGTGTTTGCACTGTAGAGTACCTGTGTCTAGATGTGAAATTTTGTGTCATGTAGGTTAGAACCTGCCATTCTTCCCACATAAATTTAGTTGATATTATGAGGTCTGTGTTTCACCATGGTCTGCAAAATTCTCAAAATACCTTCAGGTCAGGTATGAGAGTTACACGTAGCATATCTCCTGTCTTGTCAGGAGACTGAACCTGGCTTGTTTTTAGAGCACAGATCCCATGACACGGCTTTAGGCCTTAGGAGCAAGGTGGTGCTGAAAACAGTTTTTTATGTCTGCCACCTGTCACCTGGCTGCATTATGAGTAGGAATACCTGAATCCAGGCTAGTAACTGACACAAATTCCATCTTTGATCTAGACCTCCGCTAAGCCTAGAAGTGATCATCTGCCAATCAGCTAGGTTTTTTGGTTCAGTCTTCACCACGCACAGAGTGCAGTCTGCAGCCAGAAAGAATAGAGAATGAAGAGTGCATTTACTTGTGATATTTTACTTTGTGTCAGTTCAGTAACAGTTAATCTCATCACGGCAGAAAAAAGACTACAACCACCTGGTTTATCATTGATTCCTTAAGTTTTCGTAAGATTCAAGTGATTTGAAATCCTGACTGAAATTCACTCTATAGTTGATAGAGTTGGGGAAAATATATTAAAGCAATTTTCCCAATCCCTAAGAAAGGCTGACAGATATATCATGGGCTTTTCATAATGTCCATGTGTCCTTGGAGTTTCACCTCTAGGCTGACCCAGTATGAGAGAAGCAGAAAGCAGATGAACATGCAAAACAGAAAAACCACTGTGGATTTAATATATCTGTCTCTCTCTCTCATTGTTGTAGACAGTTGCTGGTTGCACAGAGGGACAAATAAGAGCAGTTACACATACATTATTCAATGTAATTGTATTGTTACTTATCAGTATAATTAAATACCTAGGAAAAAGCTATAACAATTCAAGACACGGTATTAGCAGCAATGACATTAACCTTTAATAATCATCTTTTCCTTTCACACTGTAGTAATGACCATTTTAATTAGTAATGAAATGATTAAATATGAAGATCATGAGTTGTGCCATGATACTACACATGGGCACCTTTCAAGGACTAGCTGGCTGCACACCTTGAATGATGTGTTCAGGGAGCTTTATTACTACTGCTGGTTGCAGCCTCTGGGCACTGCAGGGTTTTCTGCAGCCAGGAGGACTAAATTAAGCAACTGCTGTTTTGGTAAATTGAACGATCTAAACCAAACAAACTGAATTGTGCTGCAATCTTGGGAAATGCTATGACCTTGACAGCCCTTCTCCCAGCTAAGCCGTGTTCCTCTGTTCTGTGGAGATCAAAATCCCACTTAATCCTGAAAATCATATATCTCAAAGCACAGCTGATCCTTCTGGCAATCTCTTTAAAAGTACAAGCAGATGATGGCAGCTTCAGTGTTCCACGGGGTGTCACCAATTTAGGATATGCCAGGTGGATGCTATTCATGTACACCAGAGTGTACATTATGTTGTACTTGTTATGAATAAAAAACTGGGCAGGAGATTTACTCCTTTTAATGCCTTTATTAAGATTCAGCTCTGGGAGGTGCGTAGGTTGAATACTACTGTTGCTCCCCAATACGCCAGCTCAGCGAAGGAGGAAGTTCCAGTCCCGCTGACGAGCAGGGCTGCGGCCTCCTGTGCTCTCGGAAGTCCCCTGGGATAACTTGCTTTAATGCTTACGGCTGGCCCAGTCCCTCTCTTCTCGCGTTTCCCCGAGGTTACAGCGATATTTTTTAAAGCTTTAATCAATAGCCCTGCTTCTTCCCGAGTAGGACACACTCTTATTTTCTTTAAATAATGTGTAATTTTGGGGTTTTAAGTCTTTTTTCCTTCTTAGTTGTTATTTAATGTCCCCGTGTCTCTTTATTTGCATATGCTGCACGCTCAGCTTTTGCTTGCGAAATCAGAGACTCTGATTTCGCAATCGAGGCTCTCTTGTGCACCTGCTCCTGGGTTTTCTGTGCCGCCCTGCGTCTCTCGGGTCTTTCCAGCCGCACTTCCGCCTCTGCACGCAGTCCTTCCGATCTCCACCGGACCCCAGCCGCGCCGCCACTTTGTCCCTCGTTCCTGCGCTTTGCCGTCTCTCTGTCCGTTCACGCTGCCCCGGCTCCTCGCGGCCGCTCCGCCACACCGTGCGCTTAGCAGCGCCACGCGGCTGCTTTCTGCCATCCCAGCCGTGCTGCTGCTGCCATGTGCCACGCAGCCGTCTCACCTCTCGCTGTCTCCCGCCGCCTCTGAGACACTCGGCCTGGCTGCGGGAGGGAGCCGGCTCCACTGCCTCCCACCAGCGGGAGGCGGGGAGGAGGGGTCGGCTCTACCGCGCCGCTGCCCCGACTCCATCGCAGCTGCGGGACCTCAGCCGGCCCCGCTCGGGAGCCTGCCAGCGACGGCTCCGCTGGCTTTCACCACGCTGCTACGGCTCGGCTTGGCAGCCCCGGCCCAACTCTGGTTCTCCTGGCTTTTGGGGGTTTTAGGGGATGCTTAAGAGATCAAAATTTCCATACCCATGTTGTTTATCTCAGAAAACAGTGTTTGCAGGGGAGAAAGAAAGGGGAATGGGTGAGCTATATACAAAAAAATGGCACAAAACCCAGCAAAAAATACCAGGTAATTAGCTGGGGGGGAGAACCTCAGAAACTTATTCATCATTTCCTGGACAGGTAAGTTCTAGGATGCTTTTCTCACCCCTCCCACCCAAATTTATAGTCTTCTCATCTGTCCCTTTCCAAAGGCTGCAAGTCAAGATCCTTTTCATCATAATAGTTATTTTCTGAAGGACTAGAGTCACTTTGTCAGTCTTAATTATTCCCAAGGCTATAGACACTGTCTTCTAACAGAGGTTGTTCTCAGAGATTTGGTGTGATACTGGTGTGTGTACTAGCACAAGACTACTGTCTGATTTTCTGATATTTAGAAGGTATTGAAGTCCCATTTTAGACTATAAAAGTATTCATTGTCACAACAGACAAAGATTTGACCTAGGATCAAAGGGAAAACTTCTGCTTTTAAGAAATGAACAGCTGGATGCCAGACTTGTTAACACATAGATTTTGAAATATCACTAAATGCCTGCTGTCAGGAACATGGATTGTTCCAGACAAGTCTAACATGTTTCACGGAACACCTGAGGTTGGAAGGGATTTCTGGAGCTCATCTTGTCTGCCCCTCCTGCTCCAGCAGGATCACCTACATTAGGCTACCCAGCATCACGTCCATGTGACAAGTTACTCCTGGGTGACCTGAAGTGACTCTGCTGTCATAAGGAGGACAATCCCAATTTTCTACTAACGTTACTGGAAACCAACTTTGGCATTAGAAAGAGGTTATGTAAAATCCCGGCGCCCTTTCTGAGACCTCTTTTCCTTCTCGTAGGAATCCTGAGCTATTCATTATAACCTACTGGAACAGAAATTCTCTGTGCACAGAGCACAGAGAATTTTGAGGTCCTAGTAGTGTTTCTGTATATCGCACTATCTCATAGAATTGCAACAAATACCACTGCCTAATGCCCACTGAAAATCAACACTAAATCTTTCCCCTCATTACAGACACAAATGACAGGCTTTCAGAATGATTAGCTGGAAATGGCCCTTTCCATCAGATACAAGCCCAGAGGAAGGAGTGTGCCAGAAAAAGAAGATGCTCATATGGGCTTCTTTGTAATGCAAATGTAGGAACATGCTTTTTATCTTCAGACAAGTGCAAGTGCTTCACAAAGATTTTATTTAAAGCTTGTGTTCTCATGCATTACAAAAGTGAAGCAAAGAGACATGCCAGCATTAATGAACTTCTAGGGGCTGTATTATTAGTTCTGAAGAATAAAGAGAGAAAGAAAGGAAGAAAGAGCACACAATTTAATGTCAGACTTATTAATAAAGAGACAAATGTTATTCATGCAAGGAATATGGTAGAATTGAGTCACATCTCTCTGTTTACTCTGGGGACTTCATATAAACACAAAACCAGTTCTGTCTCTATCAACATTTAAATCCCTCTAGCAAATCCCTAAGACCCTTTTGTTTTTTTGGCTGTTTCCCTCACATTTCTATATCACAAAGCTCTGATAGCTGTGATGACAGGAAGATGCAGTTCTAGTGAATGCATCTGCTACAACAAACTCGCTCTGTTGAGTGCTTGCCTGGCATTTAACAGTGATGTTGTAAATACATAATGTCACGACTTCCTTTCAGTCACATTCATTTCTGCTCAGAAACTCTGCAGAATGGGCAGAGCTTCACAGGCAAGCCCAGAAAGATGAAAAGAAGCAAAACCACAAAACATAAAAAAAAACAAAGCGGAAACAAACTCCAGGAAAATAGAGACTTCCATTTATATAATCTTTATTTCCTTATGCTATCAGCTACATCTCCAGGAAGATAATAAATGCTACATCCCAATATTGGTATTTTTTCTGCACTTCTCCACATCTGCTGTCACAGGCACCCTATTTTCTCCTAGACAGTAGCTTCCAAATAGGTGAGAAAGGGGAGGGCTGACACACATCTAAGGGTATCCAGATTAGGAGGTGGAGTAACACCATTTCCCAGCTAATCTATGAAACCCAAGTTAGCCAAGTCACTGATACAGATTGCTTTGGCAAATACAGAGCCTCCAGCAGTTCAGCTGGTCCAGCACTGGACTCAGAGGAAGGATCAATTAACTTCCCTTGTCCATCTTATTTTCTGCAAGGCAGAAACTGCCTGAAATTCAAGCTGGAATTGATTGACTCCTGAGGGAGAGGGTAGGGAAACTTATGATCCTTTATCTATGTATTTTGAAGATCATGGAGTCCCCAGCACCTTGGTACTTATCTGGTTTACATATTATTCCAGGTCTCACTTTCCAAAAGCGCCCAGCAAGGTAGGTGATTTTTCCCCAATGCCCAGCATCAAAGGCTATGGCACAGCAGGAAGCTCACATGATTTCGTGGCCATTTGGGCATTCTTGGGAAGAAAAGGATAGGAACAGCTCACTTAAGAAGACATGGGAACCTACGCTATAGTATACAAAATTGGTTTTCAAATAGTGCTACATCTTGTTGAGGGAACCACTTTAGCCTAAATTAGAAAACTCTTTGAATAACTTTGGTTCATGCATACTGCTATTAAGTAATTCCAAAAGAAAAAAAAAGAAAAAAAAAAAGTAGGGAAGAAAGGAGAAAGGCCACTTTATTGTAGGAAGAGCTATTGAAAATATTTCTACAACCAGAGAACATACTGATTAGAGGTTTTCAAGGGTACTCATAATGCTGTATACTTCTTCGTCAAAAAAAAAATCCCATTTAAATAAGAGGATGAACTCCTAGAAGCTAAGAATTCAAGAGTTTTCTTGAGAAAGCTGTTCCTTTATCAGAGCTTATATTCATACTTAGATCCACCCTCCCAAACATAAACATATTGAGAAAAAGTTTCCAATTCAGTTGACCGATAGACATGTCCATCTTCAACATCTCCCCTGGTATGCTCAAAACCAGAACATAATTCTGGTTATGATACTGTGACTGGTCATAACTCTAGATATTACTCTCAGATGAGAAGAAAGAGACAATGGCATTTCCCTCCCACCATGGACATTGCACATGAAACTTTGCTTCTCTCTGAAAGCCCATGACTCATGGAACTCTTATGATGTGTGTCATTGTTCCATCCAGGACAGAATCCATTTTTTTGCAGTGAACCATTCTAAGGCAGAGCCTGGAGTTGTGTGAGAATGGCCAAGAAGTTATTCTAGACCATGTGCTTCATTGTCAAGGCTGGGAAAGGGACTCTCTGGCTTCCAAGGAAAAGGGTGCAGGTTACAATCCAAAAAAGCATGGTGGGAGGAGAAAGCCATCTGCTGTCCGTTCATTGTCATCCAGAGTCCGAGGTGAGCATTTTTATATGCGAGTCATCCCCTCTTTTGTATACATTTGCTATTAATTTTGTTGCTGTTACTGTTGGTTCTGTTATCTCGTTGCTGTCTCCAGTAAATTGTTCTTATCTCAACCTGTGATCTCTGTCTTTTGTGCCTTGTATCAGTGGCCTTTTAATGGGAGTACTAAATTGGGGAATACTATTATTAAACCGTGAAAATGTTCAATTCACAACAGATGGAACACTCAGATAATCCTGCTCTAGGTATTCAGCAGCTGATAAAGTTCACAAAGAAATGGGATTTTCAGTGTTTATGCTCCTGAGTCCTTTGATCCCAAGTCTGCTTATCCTCTACACTTGCCCTCAGCTTTCAGCAGTGGTAGCACAGAGGATCTTCTGCCTGGCCGTGCCTGCACATTTCACAGCTTGTTAATGGTGGCAACTTCATTTTGCCTTCAGAATTTGCTGACTCCTGGCTGGGATAAGTGAAGCAAATTTTCCCTTGACAGTCTACTCCAAATAGTAAACTTTTGGGGTGTTTTTTCAACCTATTGTCCTGCCTTGGAAGCTGACTGTGTTTTAGAAGCAGGAGTAGGCGTATTGCACCTATTGAATGGCTGTGAAATGACAGATAAGAGGTAGAAATAAAAAGCAGAGATTGCATAGTAAAGATGAAAAACAGTTTCTTAAAAGGCTGGGGAATGCAAAGGAAGCATTCCTCACCTTCCAACCTGTAGAAAGACACTAACTACAAACGAAAAAAGCAGGATTTGGAATTCTTGCTGAACTTATCTGCTGAATAATTCATGAAAGGCCAGAGTTGTGTCTGTTTGAACATCTCCACTAATCACCAAGGATTATTTAGTTATTGCTCATTGGAACACAATTTAAAACAAACCACCCAAATTTAAAAATGCACAGATCAGAAGTAATAAAGTATCTGCAGGCAACACATGGCTTCCAAGTAATTGGACTAACCTCTGCCCTCCCTCAGACACCACACAATGGTCAGAAAAATCCCACCTGTCTTGCAAAAAACAAGGATATTAACTATCCAGGCTCATTGCCATTCACTGAAGCTCACTTCCCACAGCAGGAAGTGTCCTCCAGGAGAGTGGAGTTAAAAGGTCCTGAAGCAACAGAGTGAACAGAGATGGAGGACTTACTGGGAGTCCAGCTGGAAGTGAAACCTGTTCTGTCCTACCCATTCATCAAGATGAACAATTCGTCCTATCCATCCACCAATTCCTGCTTATCTTCATACACGCTTTTCAACAACACAAGACAGAAGATTTTTCCCTAAATAGAGGTCTTATTTCCTTCTTTGTTTTGTCTAATATTTATGAATGCTTATTTTCAACTTGCCTAACATTGCTCTTACCTGGCTCCTGTAAAGCCATGCCTGTGGCATATCCGGTCCTCAGTACATCTAAACTTTGGTACAAGGGCTTCTTCTACCAAGGCTGCCGGGCACCGTGCCAAGGTATCAGAAACAACCTCTTGATATGAGAGTCCCTGTAACTCTTTAATGGGGTGGTTGAGAGGTAGAAGCCTGGGGATCAGATCCAAGCAATTGCTGTCCCCAGTTGCAACAGAAGTTTGTTCTGAGCCCTTCCTTCTTTTCTCTTTCTGTTCTGCATTTTGACTTCCATATATTTTATGTGGGAAGTCAGAATATAAAAGTGGGGAGGCTTTGAAGTGAGCTCTGCAGTTCCATTTTCTCAGGTGATTGACCCCCGATGCCCTAGCAAAACTAGAAGTGTTCAAATAGCTGCACCGGGTTTTGGGGAATGGATACATATTTCATGCCTAGACCACAAATGACCAGCTATGACTGGTCATTTGACCATGACAGTGAACTGGAATATGAAAACAATCACCTCAAATCCTTTGGCAAATCTTTTGCATCCAAGACAACTCTGAGAAAGTTTATAGAAACAGACGAAAAAATATTGAGAAATTGCTACATAGTAGTGTATGTGGGATTTAAGGCAAGAATAAGCATTATCTGATGACATGCTGGCTAAGAACTCAGAGCAGGAGTTCAGAACCCAGCAGTCAGCTGGAGCCCTGGAGGCCTTCCAGTCATGTCCTTTCTAAGATAATAAACTTCAAGGATAACACCTTAGTGCAGTGTGTACCTTCTTCCCCACCGATGCAAAGATATCTGTAAAACTTAAATATCATGTTTGAGTTCACTTAGGCATCAGATTATCCTTAAAAAATTTGTAACATAAATCAGGGGCCTAAACATTGTTTTTAAATCCCACTTCTGAAATTCCAGTTATGTTACCATGGAAGAGAACACTGTTAATGTTGCAAACTAAAACTCTTGGGGGAAAATGCAAATTGTATGTATATATTTATTGCCTAAATCAAGTCCCTGATCAGGATGGGGTGGGAGGAAGGAAGAGATAGGTGGAAAAGAAATCTGTGAGTGATACTCACTTGTTCATCGTTTGCTCAGGGGTCCAGTACATTTCCTTCTCTTTAACCATACACTCCTACGTGCCCTAAAACTTCCCTGAAAAGATTCAGATTTTCTTGTCTATGAAGACACAATGTGCAGTTAAGCAAGTGGTGAGTTTTGGTTTTACTCTGGTTTACTCTGGTATTTCTTTTTCATCCATTAGAACTGTGAATGATAATTAATTCATTTAAGTTGAGAGGCAAATAGCAAGATTTCACAATCTGCAGAATTGAATCTCAGATATTTGTCCAGAGAACTGGGAGCTGCTTTATTGTCTCTGCCAAGAACACTTCCTCAACTACATATTTCTCCAAAAGGCTTACAACTAAGAATCAAATGTATTCTCCAAGGAACACTTGCTCTTATGCTACTCTTCCTTCCTCTGTTTTTGTACAAACTCAACACTAGTAACTTGCATTTCACAGCTAAAATTCTCTGAAATGTTGTCATGCCTAAGCATCATCTCCTGACAATTCCCTCCTGGTGCTTACAGTGCACTATTTGTTAGGCTTGAACTGAAAAACATAGTCAAAACAGCTGGATCTGCAGCATGCAAACCTAAAGCTTGTATATCTATGTCTATGTCTATGTCTATGTCTATATCTATATCTATAGATTTGAAGCATGGCCTTGAGGTGTTTTAGGAATGTGGCAAAATGATAATTTATAACAACCTGGAAAGTGAAGTGAGCACACTCAATTATCTTTATCTGTCTTTCTTAGAGCTGGAAATCAATACTTTGTCCCCATCAAAAGCACAGTTCCTTTCCATTCCTGTCTCCATTGCTACACCTCACCTAGTACAGATGTTAGGGAGAAAGAATGCCACAACCCAGTTTATGTGTAGGTCTATAGGAGCAGGGACAGTAGTACTGCTCCTGCCCTCTACCTTCAGTGTGCTTCATTTCTGATGATGAAAGGTCAATCTTTTGATTGTCCTCATGTGGGAATAATAAGGAAAAGCTTTATGGTTTGGTAAGCTTTTGGCCATTCCTCTCAGCCAGGACTGTCCATCAAAGTGCCACAAAGGCACCAGTGAAACACATACACAAAATAGATCAAATAGAGGTTTGTGTCATCAACTAAGAGAATTTCAATTCTTTTTTTGACCTAAAATAAGTTTAAAACTTGACCTGGAGGCAAAACCCATACATACTCAGTTCTGATGAGCTACAGTGTTTCTGAAAGCCCCCAGCTACACGGAGTTGACCTCCTGTTTTATGAGCTTCTTTGTGTATTGCTGTAACAATACATGTAGGTTTTATGTAGGAACATAAAAACTTCCAGTCCAGAATTAAATTGTCCCCTTCCACCTGACCTCCTGTTCCAGCAGCTGCTTCAGAGCAGTGGCAGAGGCTCTGTATTGTGTCTATAGTAGAACTAATGTATACTGGTCAAAAAAATTTAAAATCTTTACCTCTTCTATTGCATTCAGAAGTAGTCAAATTCTTTTTGTTGTCAAAATAGCTAGCAGACAAAAAAAAAAAAAGAGATCTCAAGTGTCACCAATGCCAAGCTCATAATGTTACTAGAATTCAGACTTATTACAAGTTTCAGATCCCATAAAACTGCAGAAAGCTGTGTTGCTCAAAGGGAGTAGTGCAGGCCCTTGAGGGCTGCTTTATTAAGGCAGCAAATTGGTCTTTGAGATAGGTATTATGCCATCAGTGACAATGAAGGGTAGGATCCCATCAGCTGATTGTAGTTTTCTAGCCCATTATTTATTGACACAGATAATTAATTCCTCTGAAGATCAAATAATTATCAACAATTCCATTACCTAACTTTTCCTTCTAAGTTCTTTGTAGGACTAGGCACACTGACAGCTTCAGTAACTACCATCTAATTAAAGTAATTGTTGGACTGCATTTCTTATTCTGTTTCATATATAATTATACTCCATGGGAAATCTTGTGGGATTTGAAACAGACTTTTAATCTATTCCACATGAATCTAAAACAACTCCCAAGAAAATAGTTTAATAGTCATGTTTAACAGTGTGCCATTTCATTTGCACCAGAGATTTCATAGTCTTGGTGCTACTCATAGACCTTTACAGTCACACAGGGACAACAAAAAGGCTCCTTCAATAGGGAAAAGTTTCCTAAAATTTCCGTACATTAATTAAGTTGGTTTTAAAGGGAAATCTTTGCTGACTTGCTTGGACAAACCCTCCTAAAGAGACTGACAGCTGCTTATCCTGAAGTTTTATTGACAGTTGCACTTTTTTTTTCACTTTGTTCCTTAAATTTACCACGACCATTCATACTCCCACAAATTCTCCTTCCTTACTACCTGGCATGAAAGTACTACCAATTTGAGTTCATTGATAGCATATACTTTCACCACTACTCTGTTTATAACATCAGTTATGTTCAAAATGTCTCATTCTGGCGCCAATATTGCTACGTTTTTTTCCCTGTAAATGGTTCTACTAAGGAGGATACAGGGAAAAAGAAAAAAACCCTGCCACTTCTCTGATGCTTTCATGCTCAGAATGATGTAACTGGGTCCAGATATGAAAGGTGCATTGGAAATAGTAATTTATGAGGTTACCTGTTGCTACATTTAAATTCAGTGGCTGGTGTGCACCCTATCAGGACACTGGAGCATCAGCCAATGGTCTACTTGAGCACAACACTTGCCTTAAAACACATCAACAATTTTCTTTCTGTGGAAAAGAACACATGAAAGCAAATGATGAGAACTTGATCTCAATTGAGCATGGAGCCAGGTGTTTCAAGGACCAGCACCTTAGAATGGGAAAGCAATCCTGTGTCCCTTGACTTAAACATGTCACACAGAGAGGATATAACTTGAGTACTAGTCTTTGTAAACATGAACTCTTTTTTTGCCTGAATTGAAAATTGCTCAAGTTGTCAGGTTCCTAACTCCAGAACATTTAAAGAAAAAATTCAAGTATGCTTTTCTTTGGGTAGTTTTTAAAATCTGGTTGTGGATGTCCAGCTTTGCTTTACAGATGTAAGCAAGCAGAAGCTGTCTAATCCTACAGGTGTTTCGTACTCAATACACAAACACTTCAGAATAGGAAGAATTCAGGGATTTTTGTTTTATCTCCCAAGGAACAGAAACAGTGCCTGTAGTTATGCTTCTGAATAAAAAAACCCTGCCATCTAGATTGAAACACTGTGGCTTGATTACTTGCAGATTTTAATAGTGGCTAAAATTACCAGATAAGTGGATCTACAATGTTCTCCTTTCATGCTTTATCACACTGTCTTTCTGTGATTACAGTTTATTAAATTAGGAGTGGTCATTGGAAGTAGAGGTTGCCAAGCTGTTTATCAGGTTAATTAACTCAGCATTTTCCTGCTGCATTATTGATTTGGCAGTCTGAAGCCATTGAACAAATGATTTTATGGAGGTGTTTATTGCAGTTATAGGATATAATATATGCATTGAAGTTTACTGTCATGCCAGCTAGCCAGTGCTTATATAAACTGCAATTATCTTATGCAGGTAGATCTCGACCTGCACTCAAACTTCATCCTGACTCATTACACAGGGAGGAATTTCACCCACCAAAAACACTCAGTGGTTTGTCGGATATTAGCTGATAGGATTTGCATCTGGCCAAGGAGCTATTTCATATCTCTGAATAGACAGCCTGAGCAGGACCATGTAACATGGAGATGGATTTGGGACGCTGCAGTCAGAGCACACAGCAGACAGATTCATCCTACAGACCTGGGTTACCTTTTGGCATTATTTACCACCTCACCAGAAGAAGCATCTAATAAAACTAAATTGTGCAACATAGGCTGAATACAAATTTTGTGAATATCTCCTTATCTACTCACTGTAAAGCGTTCCATGATGACTTTGTGAGGCTTTTCTAACCTTTTGCAAACAAAGTGACCCTTTTTCAAAACTACTGGGGAAAAAGATCACATTTTATCAGAATGATTACAGTGGCTTGACAAAGAACTAAATGCATTTTTCATTAATATTCATATATTGCATACAAATATTGCAGATGATTCCCCTCCATTTTTGTAAAGCTAGTGAAATGTCTGTGAATGAGCTCTTGTTCTAATTGACCACTTGCAGTTATATCACTTGTTAAAAGAATGGAAATTTTGAAAAAAAAATCATGTTATAAAGGGAACAAAATATTTCAAAATGACAGCAAAACAAAGGCACTATTTTGTGAATTTTTGAAAGGGTCAGGCACACAGAAACCTTTCCAAACCATTCTGTTTTGGAAACACTCTTCATAGAGCAGTGCCTTTCTATAGGGTTATCTTACCTTTCTTTCATTGTTATTTTTTTTTTTCTGTCACCACAGAGCATAACTCCTTTACTTTAGATGGGTAAGGGCACCATGGGAGCCAGTGGCATCCTGGAGCTGGGGGAGTTGTGGGGGATCCCCAGGAGGGGGAGGGAGCAGAGCAGCTTGGGAGCACCCAAGGGGCAGCCCCAGAACCGTGGAATGGGCGCTCCTGTGGCAGTGCCCCTGAGCCTTGGCAATTTTATGCCATTAACTTCCAGCAAGAGATGATAACTCTGGCTGTCTGCCACTGGTAAAGCCAATAGGATTTTTACACTGGTCACAGAAGCAGTTAGTTTAGCACTAACTTGCCTACAGCCTCCATTGTAGGCAATTTAGGGCTAAACCTAAATAGAATTACTATGATGGGATATAGTGAATATTTTATTATTATACCTTACTAATTTTGAACAAATTGATTACTGAAGTAGCTTTCATTAGAGTGAGTTTGATCTTACTGCCTTTTGATCATCATCTATAGCAAAGAAGATACACTGGTCTTTAAATATTTCCTGTTTAAAGGGAAATCCAAGAAAATCCCTGATCTCCTTTGCGCTTGACTCCCTACATGTAAAATATAAATATATTCTTTCAAACTTAAGTATATTTTTTCTTTGTTATATATTTTATCTTAATTTGACAGAAAAGGCAAGGTTCATACAGCTAGTCAGTGGAAAACTAACGAGGCCAAATCAGAATTAATAAGTAAATAAATAAATATGAAAAACAAACAGCAGGTATTCACAGTCTTGTGGGAGAAGTGGTGGCTGATAGGTCCTTCTTGTACTGCACAATCAGAGCTTTTTCTCTTTCAAGAAAACTTGTCTCCTTTCCAAGCTTTTTCTCTTTCAAGAAAGCTTGTCTCCTTTCTAGTGCTTAACTTCTTAATTTCTCATCACATTTTTAGACTTGTTACAGATGTTAACATCTACCTTAGAACCTCTTCCAGTATAAAAATCAGAAGGGAATGAGGTTTTACCATAAAGACGATCACTTCAAGTATTTTTTCATCCTAGAATAGACCAGTAGAAAATCATAAAAGCCAGGAAAATACCATTTTGTTGAAAAAGGTATGAACATTTAGTCCATTAGATGTGTAAAGGGTGTTATTTACTTTATCAAATTTGCAGTCAAATGCTGTAGCGAAAATTGAAATGGTGGAGATGTTATTTTTTGCTGGTGGCAAATTCTAGTCCTTAGGGATTATTATATTGCATTTCAGAAAGCTGATGTTAGATGACAAAAAGAAGTTAGTCATATGGGATTTCTAAAGGATCTTTAGAGCTAACCCTATTGAACACCCCTCTGGTGATAAGTGTGTCGTAAACAGAGAAGAAAAGCATTTGGATGGATGAAAATTGTTTTCAGAATACCATTATACCTTGCTAAAATGTTTATTTCCTTTAAAATCAAACAGCAGTTTCACTTAAGAAAACTTTGCTACTATTAAAATAAATGTCAGGCTCCCCAGTGAAAAAACAGACTGTAGAGAGGATGTATATGAAATAACACACGGGCTGCCTTGTTGACCTTGTGTCCTCGTGGTAGTCAGAACTCCTATTGGATAGCTGTCCTAATAAAAGCACAGCAGAGGAAGGGGTGATCTGTGCCACTCACCTGGAAATTGATATGACACAAATTCATCTCACTGGTTCAGAAATTATGTCAGTCTTCATCAGACACTATCACAAAATGCCACAAAAGGGGAAAGATCCCCAAAAGGCAGAAGAAGCCAATGTTAATCAAGGGAAAACTGGACCCTAAAACAATGCTGGTTTTTTTTTTTCTTCTCTATCTAGACTGATAAAAACAATTCATGATGCATTCAACTCCAGACAGAAGAGTTAATCACACACAACTCTTAAAACTCATAGGTATTGTCAAGTATTGCCAAGATCATGAAATAATTTAAATAAATTTATGTAATGCAGATATGTAAGTACATATAGAATACACAGAATTTTAAGAGTCTTTTAGTCTAAGGAGATACAAGTATTTAAAATAAGTTCAAAAAAATGAGAATATAGTCCCTAGGAGGTTGCATATCACAAAACGGTTGTGGTAAAAAAACAATAAATTCAAGCTCATGAACATATCATTCTGTGTGCTCTTTCTGACTTGGCAGTGTAGTCAAATAACTTTAATACAATGATGCCAAGTGCCTAAAAACTGAAAGAGCAATTACAACATCTAACATCAATAGAAAAGCTACCAGGAAATGTGTTGCAAAATTTCTGTGGAAGCAATTTAATTTTTAAAGACTGACATTCTTCTTCCCTGGAAAATAACATTGCTGCACTTGGAGAATTTACAACAACCAAGAAAGAAAATTTACTGTAAGCAAAACTGAAAGTAATCTTTTAATGTTCATACTAAATGGAATAGAAAAAAAAATAATAATAATCAGGCTGACATCATCCCAATTTGAATCCAGCATACGTCTTAATTGGAGAAAAAAAGTGGAGAAAAAAAAATTAGATATAAAATTACATTGGGTGACTACATTGTTGAAGGATTTTTAAGCAACTTTTAATGCTAAAGCCTACTGTTAAATTGGCCAAGATATTTAAAAATCATTACTGATTGGATTCCTAAACTTTCCTTATACAGATGTGATATAATCAGAAGCACACCCAGTACTGCTGGTTCCGGGATTATACAGTACTTCACAGTGATAAATGAAAGAATAACTCACAAGCCTTCAGAGTATGATAACAAGGCATGTCCAAACTGAAAGAGGGTAAATTTAAATTAGATATTAGGAAGAAATTCTTTCCTGTGAGGGTGGTGAAACACTGAGACAGGTTGTCCAGGGAAGTTGTGGATATCCCATTATTTTTCAAGGTGAGATTGGATGGGGCTCTCAGCAACCTGGTCTAGTTGAAGGTGTCCCTGCCTATGGCAGGGGCTCTGGAAATGGATGATCTTTAAGGTCCCTCCCTATCCAGACTGTTCTATGATTCTATTCATACCTAGATGTTACAGGGGAAGGAGAAAAACTAGTACTTAAACATGCAGATATACCGCCCGCAAGTCTACCAAAGGCCATGGGGAGCTTCTCCATGACACACCGCCATCCTCTTCTCTGCAGAAATACCAGACTTGCTCACATTAAAAAAGAGTAAATTTCTTTCATGGGAAGCAAGACTGCTACTTTTGAGAGGCAAAAAAATCAAACTGTGATTTCACAAGAACCTTCCTGAAATCAAGCCAGAGGGAATAAAGAAGTTTCTGCCAAGATAAAACAAAAGATCTACTATTAGTAGCTACTAAATAAAAACCCAGTAAATGTAATAAGTCCTCCAATGTCATGAAGTCTGAATTCCCCTTTAACCATGCTGCTTATAAGCTTTATTTGGTATAGTAAATATATTTAATTTGAGTACTCAGGTAATGTAGTTTGGATTTGTGATTTTGCTTTGAAATTCTCTTAATTATGACATTTCTAATCTGCCTTTACATATTTTTTCCCCCGTGGAATGTGTAAATTGACTCTTAAGGAGCTGCTGGCCATTCCCATGCTAGTTCTGTTATTCACATCTTTTCTCTTGCAACTTTATTGCAACTCCAAACATGACAGTGAACTACAGCTATTCCCAAGGAGGGAAGAAGATCCTACCCCATGCCTTGTCAAGGTCCATATAGACACCTCAGGGAAAAGAGATATGTTTCCTTTGCCTGCCCATTCTGGAAAGACTGTCTGCCTTTGCTTGGCAAGAATGCATCACCTTTAATCATGTTTCCTCAACTGTCCCCTAGCTCCTAGACTCACACTCTCCTTCTTAGGCTAGGCAGCCTGTGATGGCCTACCTGAAATTGTTTTTAACAGCACTTCCATTTGCAGCTGAGATTCTGCGTAAGAACTGCAGGGTATCAAGAAAAAGGATGTTAAAAAAAAAAAAAATCCTCTATCTCTCACTGTTGGGGGTAGGAGATATTTTTGAGGTCCTTTGACCTTAGGACTGAGAACTCAAAATTTTGGTCTGACTCCCTGTTGAGGGGCAGAAAGGCAATTATTATACAGTTACTACTGTACTGTATTAGTGGAAGGTGCTGATATAATATAGTATCCATTAAGAATAAATTTGAAGTTGTCCAGATGAAACTCTGGGTAACTGAGGTAATATTTGTAGGATTTAAAAGGGAGTGTGCAGGTATCTGAGGCAGTATCAACAAAGTAAGCTTACCTATGAAACTCCATGGAGTGAACCTTGATAATGTTCCCTGAGCTCTTCCCTTTAATTTTCCTTTTGTCTCTAAATTCTGTGGTTCTAGCTGTAAAATTCCTACAAAGAAAGAAGGTCTTAAAGTACTTCCAGCTGTGCTAACACCTGAAGAAAAAAAGATATCTCAGGCGATAACTGCAACTGAATATCCACATCAAAGGAATTTGAGAAATTTCTGAACTTTATTTGCTTATTCACATTATATCTTGGGCCTTTCACAGGATATAACTGTGAAATGGAAAGGAGACCAAAAGGAAGTATTACTTTTCTATTATCTTTGCAATGCCTTTAAACAGGGAGACAAATCTAGTTCTTCAGTTGGGTGGGAGCTGCCATTTTGAGTCAGCTGAGACAGTCTTTCAAAGTTAATCATGGTGCTCATATTGTCCCCCAAAAAGCCTCTAGCGTTTTTTTACTTCCTATTGAATAAAAATTAATCAGTACAAGACACATAACACAATAAACTGCTTTGCCACAGAGACAGACAACAGACTTTTAATTCCCAGATTTTTAATTTGTTCTTGAGCATTTACAAGATTGTAAAATCTTTGCAACTGGACTCTCCTAGTTTCTCAGTTTTTCATAGTATGGAGCACTCCACCAGAATCAATCTATAAAACATTTAGCAATCCCCATTGAAAATCTGGTTGTGATAACGACTTACAAATAAGTTTGTTTGCTTCTTAGTTCTAATCCTTCCTGACACTCCTGGGATATATTCAATTTCCATGATGGCTAGGGTTCTCTTCCTGCCTCTATTTGAACAGGTGTTTTTCTCCAATTTTTTATGCCTATAGTTTTAAGGTATACTCCAAATATTAGAACTGTCATCATAAAATTTCCAGAACTGGAGGCACTGTGGTGTTGAACAGGTAATAAACAATTATACTGCAAATTAGTTAGTTGCAGGGCTATAATCTGTAGTCTCCAAGGGAGCATTAGCAGTCGCAAACCTATATCTAAGCTCATCTTTTACTCAGTAGCCAAGGTCATGTTTTTGGAGCTGTGATGGATACTGTAGCTATGCCTCTGCCAGCATTTCTTTTTGTGAGTCATAAGGGATGTTGGAGAAGGCATCACTCACACTGTCAGTGGCCACCGGGGGCTCTGGAAGAAAGGTCGCTCTGCCGCCCTGCCACTGCTCACTGGCTCTGTTCCACAAAAGTGCTCCCTGAGGGTGCATCACCTGCTCTCCACTCAAGCTCTTTGTAAATCAGATGTCATCTGCTGCAAAGTACACACAGCACATCAGTGCCAGCAAAACACCAAATGTTCTCTAGGTACAAACATTTACTAGCTGTGGGAATGATTTCCTGGATGGATATCAAGAATTTGCCAATTTGCAAAGAGCTCCTTTTGAAGGGTAGAAGACCAGTGAAGGAATACAAGGTGCTCTAAGAAACGGGGAAGAGTAATCTGAATTAACAGTTTGCCATGAGAATAGGAACTAAATTAAAACTGCAGCTTGAGGACACAAAGCAGTTTGCATAACATTTTGGAGTGAGATTTACAAGTAAGTAAGTAAGTACTGTTGTTGAATTTCAATCGTGCCTTGTCTCATTAAAAAAGGACTCTGAGTTGATTTTTACAGGAATCTGAAGTTTAAGGTCTTCACCCTCATGAGTTGTTGTACATAATAACATTTGGATCCAGATGGAAGATTTGTTCCTTGATCATTCTTATGTCATTTGCTTCTGAAAAATTCTGTTCAGAACCATCCCACTGTGAATAAGCTACACATACCCCAAATAAGCACTGATGATGTTTACTAAACGCTATCAAAACTTAGTGTATGGAAGAGGGGAGTAGGATAAGGATTCTCAACAGAAGAAAATATTACTTTGAGTGCATGTCAGATCTTAAGGGTCAGATTCTCTGGACAAGGCAATATATCTTCATGGCAACCACAAAGCTATATAATGTAATTCTGTCTAAAACAAGTGCAGGAAAACAAATTAAACAAACAAAAACCAAAGAAATTACTCTCAAGCAGTTCCAGGAAACTGTTCATCTTTCTGAAAGAAAGTTGTCCCATTCCCTCCTGTGTCTGAGCTCTCTCATCTGGGGCCACTTAATGGTCTGACACAGCTTCCTCTGAGTTAGTGTTAGTTACCCTAAAGGTTTCCAGAGAGATTATCTTCTGATCACAGACACTAGTACTTTCATATATACCTTTGATTTGCTTTTACTTTATAAGATAGATCTGCTGTAAAGTCAAAGTCCTTTCACTGCACAGCTCAAATAATGTCACACTACAAAAATGAAAAGTATTTTCACAGGACACAGAATTATTCATTTTTGACTAGGTTATAAAAACCAGACTACAATTCAGTCTTTCAATGAAGAATATGGAAACAAGAAAATGAAGAGAAAACAGGCAAAATTTTTAATTTAGTGCTTTTAATTTTCAAAAGAAGATTTTGACATACAGAAAAAAGCATTTAATAAAAGTCCCCTCTCTCTCTCTCCCCCCCCCACCCCCCTTAGAAAAGAACAAGTCTGGAAGCTTAATGCCAGCTGTAACTCAATGTGATTAATTGAATCTTTTTACATCAGCTAGAAAAGGGAAGGGATACTTAGTTTACTATCTTTACTATCTTCAGATATTTTAAATTACTCTAGTTTGTGATAAAATGTATCAGAAATATAATTTTTGGAGCAGTACGTTTCAAAATTTTCAGACCCACTAGAGGTTAACAGAATGGACATTTTCTGAGGAAAAAACAGTGCAAGAATGAATTTCATTGTGAAGTTGTATTTTGTTAACACAGAAATGAGCTTAAGACAGAGGTGGAAATAAACATGTGTGTAACATGGTGAGTGGGACACAGAGATGTAATGTGCATTCACCCCATTTAGAGCGGACTGTAGATGTGTTGTGAACATGAAGACAGACAAACAAGCACAAGAGAGAGTATCCTGGGCCTACCCTGTCCACTCTGAGAAGACCTAGAATTAAAAATATGTTAATTTAGTGCTATAGTGCTTAGAGTCCAGGGGAAAAAATTAGAATATTTCAAGGAAAAGCAACAAGATCACACATGGCTTAGAAATTAAAAATATGCTATGTAAAAATCATTTAACAGAATGCTTTGCCTTTTTATTACTCTTGGTTTAAGTACACATATACATATGTACCGAAAAATTAGTCGTGTCCATTGTATAGGCATATAGGGAAGAAATTAACAATTTCCATCATTTAAAATAGATGATGTGCAAAATTGGCCCCTGAAGATTTCCTGTGCTAGCCATCAATTTTAAACTAATGGCAAAGAAGATATTAAAGAGAACAAACTGACAGAGGCTGAAAATAATGGAGTGTCCTCTGTCATTTTGATACTACTAAGCTTAGAAAAGCACAGGATCAGATCAATGGGCCTATTTCCCAAGTCAGTTCTGAAATACAGAAAGATTTCTTAAAGGGAATAATTTTTATCCTCTTATTCTCTCTCATTTACATAAATCAACACTGCATGCATGGGGGCTGTCAGGCTATACCTGCTCCCCAGGGACGCACCAGGAAATGAACCAAATGCATAAATCAAGGCATCTATTTTTTTTTGGTGCAGGCTGGACACCCCAACAAAACACATCATTCCTGATGCTCCACTCTGGCAATCAGTTGCAGAGTGCCTGTAGTTTTTCTTTATTTGGCCACCGGGAACAGAGGCTAGAGATCAAGAGCGATTAACATCTAAGTAGAAAAGCCATAAAATGTGTAGGAAAAAGGAAATATTTTCAGTTATTGCTGGCTAATGATAAAATGTTGAAAGCAATATTTTCAAAGGATGGGAAAATTAGAGCTGAAATGGAGAAAATTCTTGGTTTTTTCTCTTCAGGCTCAATACTCTTTTATATGTCAGACTCCCCACCCATGCAACACATCTAATGAATTCTATATCCAAAGATCTCTGTCTTGTTAAGACAAAAAATAGCAGCACCATGACATCTGCATTTCAAACACAAGATTACTTCAAAAATAATAGAAAATGTACAGCATTTGAAAAATATTATGGATATAAACAGTCTTTCAATTTTAATCCCAAAGTTTATAATTTAAAATTGCAGGATTTAGCCAAATGCCTTTGGTTTTTTACTGAAATTGATATTTCTGACTATATACCAAAGGGTCAAGATTTTCAACAGAAACATATTAGATTAAACTTTTTTCCTCCCAATTTTATTGCTTTTTCCCCTGAGGAAAAAGTGAAAAAGCAAGCACACAAGAAAACATTTGCTCAGCTTCACTCTCAGCAAAGAAATTAAAGCCAAGAAATTTTTCAAAATTGCTTAAGATATCACTCGAAGCTTAGATTAAACCACAAGCCTAAATTCAAAGGGTGGAAAACAGAATGAAAGACACCATTTTAACAAACATCTGCCAATCCAAGGAAAGGCACAACAAGCAGAGCAGCTAATTCATTGTCTGTTTAAACTTTAAAGAGATTTGGGAGTTTAGACAGACAAACCTTAGTTGTATAAAATGTTTGGAATTCAGGGGACATAATATAAACCTTTTGGGTTTCAGGAATAGTACCTACAAGATTAATTGTCCTTCTCAATTACTAGAGAGAGCAAAGGCACAGAGAAGAAACATTCTGTTAGAACGGGTAATCTATCTGGGAAGAAATCTTCATGATTGTTTTGTCTTCTGCATTAGAAACAGGGGCACTGCTGACTTACTCATTACTTCATTGATATGATTTCACTGCACCGATGGGTATTTAAGAGATCTCTTGGGTCAGCAGAAACCCAAAGGTACTTTATAAGGAAGAGCGACCATGGGAACCTTGGACTAGTTGACCTGTTACCAATAAGCCAGTAAATAATTATATTCTAAAGCAAGTTTTCAGTTCCTTCTCAGCAATCGCTAATCTCAATACTGGAATCTAGGGAGAATTCATAAGAATGTACTGTGACTAATGCTCAGCTCTTTTTCTTAATGCTTAATATTCCTTCTATCTGTTCCTTGGCTAAATCTGATTACCAGTGCAAAAAAAAAAAAAAAAATTCCAGTTCCAGCTCTCTCTGCTTTAATTCCAATTATCATATCTTTATATCATGAAGTGAGACTCCCATTTGTGGCATTGATATTCTGGATAAAAAGCAATTTCTTAAGACTCTCAGCACCTCTCTAAAGTCTTATTCTTGACATTACTACCAGGGGAAATTATTTGCCTATACTTAAATTGCATATTTTTACTAGCATATAAAAAGAAACCAAATCTCCTGAATACTAATTGTACAATACAATCACAGGTTGTTCCTTTTACTTTATTTTCCTCCCCACCACCAATGCAAATTTGAACTTGCTTTGAAGAACTTACAGAGACCCCAGCATCAAGTCTGGAATCAAATGTTGGTCTTACCCATTTAGTTTCACAACAATTTCTCTTTTCTCCTGGTCAGATATGTTTTGCATCTGTATCACTTGCCTTCATAATTACTTTACAGGAAGTCAATGTAATAATTTTAAAAGCATTTTTCCTATGGGGAACACTCACCATTCAGAAGGTATTACAATTTATACAGAATTATTATTAATCCTAAACTGAATATGCAACATATGGCCTTGCTTGTTTTCCAGTATCAGGTTTGAGAACTACTAGACATAGGAATCAGAGTTACTCTCATAATAATAAAAGCCATGTGTACACCAAAGGAAGTGTTCAGGATCAAGTTGAATGAGTCCTTGAGCAACACGGTCTAAAGAAAAATGTACCTGCACATGACAAAGAGGGTTGGACTAGATGATCTGTAAAGATCCCTTCTAACACAAACACTATGATGGTCACAGCATTTCAAAGCCTATTCCCCTTGGATCCTCACAAACCTCACCCCTCTTAAACATAAGAACTATTTATCCTCAGAAAAATTTACAAGGGATAACACCCTCCCATTTCTATTCAGCTTAGCCTGTAGTATGCTGCCATATGACAAACTGTCAGTTGAATCAATCCTGGGGATTGATACACATCCACAGGTCTCTTAATATTTTCTGCCATGAGCAAGATTTGCACATTGTCTTAGAGCTCCCAGTTTCCACTCTCACTTTCATCTCTCTTCTGGTTAATGGAATGGAAAATGGGTCTATATTTTCCCTAGGCTTTAAAACTTCTTTTATAAAAGCAAATTAAATAACTCTTCTGCTTAGACTTCCCTATCAATTATAATTTCTAGTGTTCTTATTTATGCTTTCTCAGACCCCAGTGTGATACAAAGAGCACCAACAGAAAGCTTTGAACACTGCTTGCACATTATTTACACATTTAATGGCATCAGAGCTCTTATACAGAAACCACCCAAAGCAACAGCACTCACCTCTCACATCCCATCACTATCAATCATTAGACCTAATCTATAATTCAAGCTGAAGCATCAGGAATTGGAATGGAAAAAAAAAAACAACCAAACCAAACCAAACAAACCAAACAAACAAAACCACAAACAAACAAACAAACAAACAAACAACTAAAAAAAAAAAAGCCAACTAAAAACAAACAAAAACCCCACCATAAAACCCAAAATAAAAAAGTATACATTTTTTACAGTCTGATATTTTACAAAATAAGGCATAAAATATAGGCTTTTTTCCCTCACTCAGGGGGTAAAAGTAGAATGTCTTTTTAAGTCTTCCCTTTCAGTCTCTTAATTTCCCATTTCTTTCACTCTCCAGTTTTTTTTCTGTCTCTGTCTCTTCCCTCACAACCCACTTGCAGGAAAAGGAGATTGACCTAAGCCAATACTAAGGAATTAAGGAAAACCAAGAAACTTCACACCTGGCTGGCAAGCAGGCAGGGAGCTGTTTCACTGCTTTCCCTATCAAGAAAGAAGGCTTGTGAGCAAACTGAAGCTCTCTGGTGGAATTTTGAACAGCACTGTGAACAATTTTCATACAATATTTATGTCAGCAAACTGGAAGTTTCACAGTTAGTTCTATTTAAAACTCTTGTTTTACTGCCCTATGTTGATTTGTTCTTGTCTTCATAATAAATTTAGCATCACAGACTACTTGAAAACTAGTTAATTTTTACTTATTATTAAAAAATGGACCCCCAGGACACTTATAGGAAATAGTAAGAATTCAGTTTGGAAGGTCCTGCTAATCTCAGTTCTTGCTATTTTGATCAATTTCAATTAAGTTTGTTAATTAAAATAAAAAACAAAACCAAATGCAACTAATGATAGTTGCACACCCCATGATCATAGCTGGTAAATGCAGGAGAGAGTTCAAAAGTGAAGAGAAATGGACTATTACATGGGTAATGTGTAGTTTGATAAAAAAAGATGTCTCAAGAATTTTATTTAAATTTCACACATAATTTTATGCAAATTTCAAGTAAAAAGGTAAGGAAGAATAAAACTGTTACATATGCAAACATACAAAAAACAGTCTGTCAGTTTTCCTCTCAGTAAAACTTGTGCATTACTAAATACCTCAAAAAAGTCTGTCACATTTTCTCAAAAATCAATAATTGTAATTTTTCATCCAATCTCTTAGCCCTATATCTTCTTCCAACCCCTTTATTAGTACTTGAAGGGAGAAAACAATCAGAGACTTTCCACAGCTACTGATTTGCAGTAAAATTTGCAGAAAAAAATTTGCAGTCCTTTGCAACACAAATCAGGGATTTACTTGCTATAATTATGTCTCTACTGTTGCTGTATCTGGAATCAGTGCAGCTGAATGAGCTCAATGATCAGCAAAACAAGGAAAAAAACAAGAGTAAAACGACCTTTATCTCTCGTTTCTTTCAAACTCCTACGAACTTGGGCCAAAATCCATCTGGGAAAAGCACTTGCTCAGATCAGCTAACGTGTAATCCATATATTATTCCAAAAAAAGGGTCAGGTAGTGAGGTGTAACTCCCCACTGCCTAAAACTCTGCACCATGTCTTTCAAGCATGCTTTAGGGATTTTAGAGCCGCTGGAGATGCATCAGTGCAGTGTTGGCAGGATCAGCCAACACAGGTAATCTGGGGAAAAAATTGTACAGTAATGCAATAGTCCTATTGCTCATTTTAGTGACAAAACAAGCTCCAGGATCTCTCCATATTCTAGTAGGTTCTTCCTATACTCATCAAAAAAGCTTTGGAAGCCTGGCACTCCAGGACATAAATTCTTCATTATTTTTCCACCACAATTATTTTTCTTCTGTGTTTTGTTTCTCAGCCTAACCCTTTCTCCTTTAAATTCTGACAGCTGTAGGACTTCATTTCTGTTTTTCTCCACAATGGTTTTCTTCAGCTGTTCAAAGACCATTCTCCTGTCCTTTAGCTCTTATCAGCTCTAGATATCCATTCAATATCCAAACTTAGTCTTCTTCCCCACTAAGTTTCTCCAGATCAAAAAATTTTACAACAATTTATTTTGGAAAATAGCATTTTCCTTAAAACACTAAAAATTAATACTTTTCCCCACAGATCAGAATCAGAAATTTTCTGATAATCACAACATTTAAGCATGTGAAAAAAAAAGATCTAGTCATCACTTTTGATCAACACTGTTGTGTACACCCTTCCCCAAACCGTGAAAACATGAAACATAAGATTAAAAATATAGACAACAACAAAAACTAACCATATTGCTGTACCATAATAAAATGTTATTGGTTTGATAAAAACTCCAAATTTCCTGATGCCCATTTTTTTTTTTTTTTAAGATTTCTGCCATCAACTTTTAAAAACATTCAGGGCAGCACCCACATTTTCCGTTCCCTGAAGATATCCTGTCAATCCCACTTCTCTTTCAGCTTAGAGGAGCCCCTGTTCAGTGCTCCAGCTGCTTCTGGTAGCAGCACTGGAACAGGCTCACTTGTGGCACGTCTGGTTTCTTGTTTATATGACCCCACAGTGATCCCATGGCAGCTGAGCCTCCTGGAGCCCAGCTGAATACCTGCGAGTGTGTTCTTTGCCACTGAGGGAGGCTAAACCTTTTTCCAGCCTTTAGGTCCAGCCCAGACTGGGAGAGAGACAGACTGGCTGACAGTTCTTGCTGCAGCTGCTGGCTGTGCCTGCCTCAACAAATCCCAGGGCTGCAGGAGACACTGTCAGGATGTGCTTTGATGCCAGTAGTGGTGTTATCGTAACTCCTCTCAAGACTAAACCATTACTGAAGTACTCACAATTTTTCTAACTTTTCTCTCATTTTTCATGCCTCAAGTGCTTGTCTTGTACAAGAATCACATGGCAAATTTCATTAACAGCTTTAGGTTTCTAAGTGAAGTTTCTGCTCCTTCAGTCTTTAACCCCAGGCTGACTTGGTGACAAGAAGTAATGAGGGAGCATGCAAGTTTTTGTCCCTTTCAGCTACAATAAATCCTCAGTAATTCTGATTTCTAGGCACTGCATACAGTGGCATGACAACTTCCATTCAGAAAGGCATGTCTTCTCAGGCTGGAAGCTGTGTCCTTAATAAGACACGTTGAGGTGGATGTCATTTCTGTCATAAGGTGAAAAGATTCTTTGTCCAGATAAAGACAACTGCATCATCTTTGAGGAAGGCTGTGTCTGGGAATCAGAGTCAAAATGAAATCTAGTGCCCTTAACGACATCTGGGAGTTCCTGGTTTCTGCCCCAGCATGGCTGTCATCATTAGCTTCAGCTTTTTAAGCCCTTGGGTCCTTGTGCTGAGCCCCTTTCTCTGTGTCCAGGGCTGGAAGGCAATTAGACCAGTAGTCAGTGGCAAATGAAGCCCAAAGCTCTCTGCTGAAAGATTCAGTCACTTGAGATCCTTGGCACAAACTGACAGTGGATAAACTAACAAGCAGAAAAGCAGAGCTCACTGGTGCTTTTTCCCTATACTACTAATGTATATTAAATAACATGTAGAGATATCAGCTGGTTTGGGGTTTTTTTTCAGCCTCACAAATTCTTGCAGGCTAGAACAGATTTACAAAGCAAGGGTTAGATCCTAAGCTAGCAGACACACACCAGGCTCCAGCTGCAATGTGAGAAGGTCAGCAAGGTGCTTCTCTCACTGAACAGAATCCCAAACTCTTGTCTCTCTTCACCCATGTAATCTGCTACACAAAGGATGAGTGGGGGCAGTTTATTTTGGTCACAGAGATCCCTTGCTTTCTCCCACTCAAATGCACCTTACATAAAACCCTGAAAGTGCTTAATTGCAGAATCTAGTTATGAGTGAAACCACATTGATTTTATCTCAAAAGTGCAGTCAGTTTTGGAACAGTACATGCCCATTTAAGGTAAATACAAACAGGAACTTCACAACTGAAACTGCTGGCCAAAATTAGGTGGGTATGGATATGTTGCGCCAAGTCAATGATTTTGCCAGTATCCCAGAATTTAGTCCTCATCCTCGTGTCTTTTTAGACACATAATGGTAAGCAGTGCATCTTTTCTGAAAGAAAATCCTAAAATTTCGTATGAAAAAATATTTTTTAAGCTTGATTTCTTTGATGGTTGGCTTATACTGTGTCAAGGTTCCTGCAAAGGAAAGGTGTCATTCTTCGTTCCCCATCTCCTAGCTGATTACAGAGATTATTAGGCCATGTTTAGGGAGAACAGCTTACTTCAAAGCACTTTTCAACTTCATCATTGTCCACTGTAAAAAAAAATAAATCTCTACATCCATTTCAATGCACCAGATGGGCACTTGGAGCTACTGTCACAAGGAGGGAGGATTAGGGATATTAATATTCACCATGATATCATAAAACGAAAGAATAATAGTATTGATTGGGTTGGAAGGGATTTGAAATATCATCTAGTTCCAAGCATTATGCCATGGGCTCATATGCCACCCACTAGATCAAATTGCTCAGGGCCCCATTCAACCAGGCCTTGTACTTCCAGAGATGGGGCATCCACAACTTCTCTGGCCAGCCTGCTCCAATGTCTTACCACTCTCACGGTAAAGAATTTCTTCCTAACAGCTAATCTAAATCTCTCCCCTTTTGGTTTAAAGTAGTTCCCTCTTGTCCTATTATTATCTGCCCTTGTAAAAATTCTCTGTCTCTCTTCTTTACAAGTTCCCTCTAGGATCTGGAAGACCTCAATGGGACGTCCCTGAAGCCTTTTTCTTCTCCAGGCTGAAACTACACCAATTCAGTCTGTCATCATAGTTCTGATAGTTCCTTCAGCATGCTGAAAGAACATCCAAAAAGTCAGTTCCAGAAGGTAAGGTAGTTAAGTACATATTGAAATCATAAATGTTAAGAGTAAAGGCATGAATAGGTCCATGCATAGAGGAAATGACAGAAATGTGGGCATCTAGAAACCACAGGGTTACAACTACCCGTCAAAAGTTATTAGATTTTGGCATATGGTTTAATATGCTAAATTAAGAATATAACTTTCCCCACCCTCTTTCTTCTTCTCATGTAAGGAAAGGGTTTTAATACTTTTCCAGTTGCAGAGTGTTTAGGATAATATTATAATAAGAACATCTACCGCTGTGAGATCATTACAAAATCATGATACATAGCCAGTAAAGCTACTAGCAGTGAGATATGCAGTGTGATCTATTGCTGTTTTATTTCTTGGTTTTGCATAACACAGGGTTTTTTTTTTGTTTTTCTCACACTCAAAAAGCCATACAATAAGATGGTAGAATCAGAGATCCATCATAGAAATTTACCTGCAGGCTTATGAAATGGCTACAACAGAAGAAAAAATAAATTGCAGCTAATAGTAAGGTAAGTTTATATGCCAACAAAACCATTATCTACAACAATGGATATTGTTCTGCTTTGTTAAAAATTTCCTCATTTCAGTTTTTTGCTTTTTCTTTTATTTTTTCTCACAGCAGAAACACAAAACCATTTCAGAACATGAAATACAGAGAGTTGGTGTTTTGGTATTTTTTTTTCATCCTCACTTTCAAAAAGCACGGCTGTTGATCTTCTGCTTACATAAGTCAGAACTGGATGATCTTGTTTGATCTCCTTCAGAGATCAATGGCCTCTCAGCAGATGGTCAGTTGAGAAATGTGCCTGGAAACATCAATATAAGCCCTGATCCTAAGTAACCACAATTCATCTAAATGCTGTTTGACTGCCAGTTCCTGGGTCATTTTAACCTTGTACATTTTCAAAATATTTTTTTAAAATAGCTGCCCTCCTCAGCTTGTTCCATTCTACTTCCATTTCAGATTCTATTCCAAATCAGCAATAAGACTTTCACAGAACCTCAATAGCTGAAGTCCAAAATTCACTACAACCTGTTATTTGTATGTCAGTACAGTTCTCAGGTTCGTCTTTAATTTCCGGTCTGTAATCTCACAGTTGACAGTTTCCCATTTCTTAACAAGCACAGCTCCTATCTTACATTTGTGAGTTTTACCAAGATATCATTTAAGGGAAAAGTTTCACTTTAGAGGAACAAGTTAAAATCAATCCTAGTGTAGTTCTCAGCAAGTTTGGAAATGTAGAACACATGGTCTAAACACACAGGCACCAAGGTCCTCATGGGCTACTTCCACATTACTTGTTTGGTACTCAGTCACACTGAGTTGAGATTAAGTGGTGTTCATGAGGAAAAAAAAAAAGGAAGGCTTATCTGTAGAATGTTGGGGTTTTTTTAAATAGTAACCTTTATTCCTCATGATTTTCTTAAGGAAAATTAATAGTGATTATATGCAACATGGATAGAATGCAAATTAATGAAATTCAGAAAAATGTCCCATGATTTTCCTGATTTGAATGCATGACATTCACCCATACTGTGCAAACTGACAACAAAGTCCATTAGCACTACTATATAATTCTTTCAAAGAACCTGTGTGTTAACCGTATGGCAAAGAACATGAATTACTATTCTGCTTTGGTTCCCTCTTCCTCCCAAAAGATGTTTGAGGGAATGACATTCATGGTATCATTTCATTATACTTGATAATAATAATTGCATATTGTCTTTATTATTCAAACCCAAAGAAAACAAACAAACAAAAAAAAAGAGATACGGGAAAACCAGATTCTTATTTCTCATACCAGAGATAATCAGGATTTGCTCTTCCAAGGATAGGGAGGTTGAAACAGTATAAATCAATGAAATAAGTACGGACATCTTTCAGTGCATCTGAGAGGAAATAACTTTAAAGCTATGAATATATTTTGAGAAGAGAATTTGCTGGAAGTACTTTCACCTTGGCATGACTTTCCTCCACTGCATCCTCTGTATTTCCCTTTATACAAAGATTGATATTAGATCAGTGGATTCAGAGGATGAGCATGAGAAACCCAAGAACTCAGTAGGTGTTTTCCCCTGGAGTTGCTCTGCTATATACAAGGGTTCAGCAATATTGTTTACAGAATGTCTGTACACAGCCAGTAGCAGATACAATCTACCTGTATAAGTATTCAGGAGTGTATTTAAGGGTTTTGCATTTAGAGAGACCTTGCTCATATCAGTGCTGTTCTATAACACTCAGAATTATGCAGAGATATATTCCCACATGGTAAAAATAAGATTAGTTTTGACAGGTTTCACCAGACTATAACCTAGGTCTATGCAGCAAACATCCAAAGCTCTGCAGATTTTCCTTTTTGCAGAAACTCAGCATGAGCCAGTGGAAGTAACCCAGCACAGTAGAAAATACGCTAGTTAGAACTTTTTTTGACCTTGGTAAAGCAGACATGGTTCATGACACACTTGTCTGGTAATTAATCCACATAGTATGTGTATTCTCCCACAGTGACTGCCTGGATCCATCCATCCTGCAGCTGTATTCTGTGTGATTAGAATTGCTTCACACCCCAGTAAAACAGGTGTCTCATGAGTAGCTGTACCTGGTCCATCTGGCAGCAATTTAATAATGATGCTTTTATTAGTAGTACTCTATAATCAGTTTATTGTGTGATTGCCAGTCTGTCCCCCTGCCATCTTCTTGTGTGGTTTTGTGAATGTTTTCATATTTTCAATATGAAACCAGTCTTTTGGGCCTGATGCTTTGCATATGCAACTGGGCCTTAGCAAATGGAGGCTCACACAATGGGCTAAACAGCTGGCTTTGTGTTGCCTCAGTAGAAAATGTCTAATTACAGCAGAGTACACACACCACCATTGATGGCAACACATTTGTATTAAAGTGCCTTTGTTCTGGGGAGACTCCTATCATTTATCTAAATTACTATTATTTTCCCTTTCTCCTTGGAGCTTTTACTGAATCTCTGAGCAATTTCAAACCATTAGCCTACAGATACAGGCTTTATTCAACAGGACTGCATTACTAGAGAATGGCTGTCTGCCTAGCTGTGTCTGGCAGTCAGTCATGTCAGGAATCCCAGATCCAATGGGCACGGCTCATCTCGTTTTGATTGATGCTCCGCTCCCTAGTGTTGCTGCCAAGAGATGTTATAATTCATTCCTGGATAATTTTGCTCTTCCTTACTTCTGCATAGAGTGTCTGTCTTTTTCTGGGTGCATTTTAATTTCTGGGGTTTATTTCCATTACTGCCAAAATCTGCTTGATGCTGAAGAGACTGATTCCCAATACAAACATACAATTGGGAGAAACATCTATGTGGAGAAGATGAGTGTGAGGAAGGAATGGGTGCAGCTGGCCCTTTATACATGCCTTTGCCCTTCATCCTGTGATAGGTGCTGAACAGGGGACATCTGCAGTCATTTCTTCTCCAGGCTGTTCTCTTGTCAGAGTGTTGACAGAAAAGATCAATCACATCATCTGTGTTCTTCTCATCTACTTAAATTAAGCTATTTGGGCTAGAGACCACTTTTACCTGTAGACACTCTACTAAAGGTAGCAGGGCAAGCATTTTGACTCTGTTAAAACACAAATATTTCCTAATGTTTTAACTCATTAAATATCTTCCAGAGTTGCTGCAGGTGCTGAATTTCTACCTTGCAGGGTCAAATATTGCTGCCTCCAAGAGTGGTTAGAATTAAGAACATTGAGAAAGCTGGGAAAGACTTATGCAGTGAACAAAAGCTCTTCTAGAATAAACTGGAGAAGGCAGCTAGAATTTCCTTCCAACAATGTAGAGTATGGATATACAAGCAGAACCTGGGGTTAGGGTTTGTTTTCGGGGAAGGGGTTAGTTGAAGGCAAGATGACAGAGGAACAGAGACATCAAAAGGTTTTTTGAAATTAAATGTGGGCAGGTCACTAGAATTATCCCACCAGCAGTAATCTGGGAATGCACATAGGCTCAGCAGCAGCTGGGCATTATGTCTCCAATAAGGGTTAGAATTTGGTTAATGAGAAAGCCAGCAGCAGGGTTTAAATGGCCAAAAAGGATAGGACTTAAGCAAGAACCTTTCAAAGCCTCTGGGCTATTTTTTTACCCTGGCTAAATTACCTAGCAGTAGCCTTAGCCTGCTGTGACAGATTGAACTCTGAGTATAGCTTCAAGTTTTTCTTCATCAGAACAGCCACCATTACTTTAATACTTCCCATGAACTGAGACATAGCTCAGAACTCCTGCCAAACACCTCCACCATTTAATAGCTTCCCAGGTGTAAAGTGAGGTCTAGACTGGGGTTAACATTCAGCAGAAGTAAAAGCTAGAGGAGATGGCTTCTCCATTAGTAGAGTTCTGATGCCACAATTCTCTGCAGTACAATGCCTTGAAAGATTTAGGGGAGATTGCCCTTTCTTAAATATGAGTTTAGTTTAAGATTATGTTTCTGAGAAGACAAGCAGGACCTGTGGTTATAGAAAACTTGACTGTGGCTTTCAGTTCTGCTCCTAGCATCATTATCTCCAGGTAATGTATTAAACATTTGTATACCTCACTCTCAGACAAGGAGTTGGGATGCTGAGAAACATCTAAAGAGACAAGGTAGAGTTCAAGAAGTCCATGAAGGTGATATTTGGGTTTTGGACTCAGACATTCCTCCCAGCTATACACTATCCAGGCACTTGACGACAATCAGACCTAAATCCTGCTCATTAACCAGGAGCTCTTGTTTCTTTGTCTCTTTCAGTGTGAATACTCAGTTATTATGTCAGGAAGTAGCCTTCCACTGACCAGTCTCCAACCATTTGGTAAATTTTGTCTACACACTGATACCTGAGATATTACTGTCTCACCCTTCTAGCCCCAGATCACTCTTCCCTCAAGTCCACCTCCCCAGACTGCAGTTACCAAATTACATTTTATTTTAACTACTGCAGCTGGCAAGCCACCTGTTTTTCAATGGTCCTCATGTCTTTCCTCCTGTTTATTTAGTTACTTTACTTATTCCAGGCTTTGCAGAGCTCTCTCACACATCTGCTACTTCTCTTACACACCTAAATTCTCTGCCTTTTCCTCAGCTTATTTTCCTAGGGTGTGGACACTCTCATCACATGTGCTGGCTTGAGATTGATTGACATTTTGGTGGGCAGGAAAACAGCCACCCCTGGAAGCGAGGTGTGCCTGTTGATTTCCCATGGGCCCAGTGCAACACCAATTGTGGGCCAGATTTAAAGACAGACAGGGAAATGAACCAATCAAAAGTGAAATTCATCTCAGTAGGATATACATTTGGTACAGGACTGCCCGGGAATCTTTCTCTTTTGTTTCTGGCCTTGAACAGGTACAGGTGTGGGCTGTGCCCTCGGCCCNCCTCCCACGGCCACAGAGGTCTACAGACAGGGAGGCTGGGCCAGGCCCGGCCGCACTGAGAGCCCCTTCCAAGGGAGCTGTCCTGGCAGGGAGTGGGGAGGATGGAAAGGAAGAGCGATTCCCTGGCCTGGTTTTCCCCCCCATTATCCTGTGGGGGTGGGGAGTTGGGTCAGGCCAGGCAGGGAGAGCCCCCGATGGGAACTGTCCCAGCAGGGAACAGAGGGACGGAGGGACAGGCTGGCCCCAGACTGGCAGAGAAGAATTCCCCCCTCCCTGGTGTGGAGAATCTCCCGTTTCTGCCCCACTGCGGCTCAAGGACATCTTATTGGAAGAGGCGAGTTTACTGGCAGAAGTCCCAGGAAATGAGGTTTTAACTGTTTCATGCCCAGATGGAC
>VXBU01014508.1:3438494-3473045 GCA_013400315.1 Bombycilla garrulus
GGGGAGGATGGATGTTTTGAAAGTTTCCTTCTGGTTTCTGTTTTTTTTTTCTTTTTAGTGTTAGTTAATAAAGTTTCTTCTCTATACTTTAAGTTTGGGTAATTGTGCTCCCTTTTTGGTCCTATCTCACAGCAGTAATTGAGAAAAATATATTTTTATGGGTGCACTGGCCCTTGGCTGGTGTCAAACCATGACATCATGCAATCTGCTCACTTTCATTCACAACCTTTTAGTCCAGAAGACAGGTTTTCTGTTTAAGAAACTGGTGGCATAATTTTTCTTGTCCTAAAAGTGATTTTATGCTGTGTCAGAACTCTGATTCAAAGCACCATGTTTGCTTAACATTGCTACTAAAAACAACATACACCAGAAGAGGATTTACTACTGAAAAATGTCATTAATTTTCATTAGTTATATATTCATCTCTGCAAACACAATGGATAACTTAATTAGTATGTTATGTTTACTTCCCTGTACCCCAATATGATCATGTAATAAAGTCATGAACAGAAACATGTTGAAAAATGTTTATACTTAGTTTTCTGCAGAGACTTGTAATTATAAACAAAATAAATTTTCTTTATTAGTCCAGCACTTGTGTGGAGTTCTCTCTGGACCTATAAATAGTGTGATGGGCAAGTGGTCAAGGAGCTCAGAAGTCCAAGGCTGAGATTTTTGCAGTGTCATAAAAGTCCTGTGTGACCTTTCATCCTTACAGATGAAATGAAACTAAGAACATTCTGGGCTCACAGAGGTGGTATGGGATACTCAAGTACAGTTGCAACAAGGCCCATAAAAGCATCTAATAGATTGATAAATTGCAGACAAACATACTCACCCATCATTTCATTTGATCTATTTCACTAGATCAAAGCAGAGAGCTTTCACAGCTCTAAAAGGAAGATTAGATACATAGAAGAATAAGTTTTGCATCTGTAGTGGCACTAGCTAGAATGAGATTTTAATGAGAAAATCATAGATACTTCAAAATTAGAGATACAAAAGACTATCTAGGTCATCCAGTCTATCCAATGAAGGATTTCCTATGAAATCTATTCTCCAGTACCTTTACCCAGCCTGCTTCTGCAGTCTTTCTGGCTTGAGGAAGAAGGTGATCTCCAGATTAGATCATAAATATTTTTTTTCCCTGTAGCAAAATAATCCGTCCTGAGCATGTCTCAATCAATTTATTAATTTCCAGCAAAAGACTCTACCCTTTTTTTTCCCAACAATTTGAAGCAGATGGCCTCATCTGAAAGCTAGTGACCTGAAGATATGCATTTTTTTCCTTTTACAGGCCAACCACTCATCAGTGACCTTTAAAAGAAAAAAATCTAAATGCTTTCAGAATTTGCCTTGCTTAAGGAAAAATGAAAATATTTCAAGTGACTGGTTCAAACTATCGTTCTAAAATTACCCTTCAAATCAATTAAGCACTTAACAATGAAACAGCACTCTGTGTTTTAGCCCACAAGCCATCTGTAGCCTTATGTGACAGTTAACTCAGGCTGCAGCCGGCTCCTGGATTCCCTTTCAGGGTCTGTCTGAGCCAACAGCACTTTTCAAAGGAGGGTGAATTTTTCCAAAGGCAACTGGCCAGCTTCCTCCAAGCATCTTTTCCACAGCACATTAATGTCTGCGTGGCCATACGATGCCAGAAGGACTGAGTGGACTAAGAGATAGAAGACCTCCCATAAATAGACTGCACTTGCATTTCACTCCATATCTTAGCACCAAAAACATTCAAGAGAAGTTGCAGTTGTGAATGGGTTGTACTAATTACTTTACTCATGGCATCTAACACATCAAAACCATCTCTTCAAGTCATTTCTCAAGTCCTGCTAACTGTAAGTAGGCCACAATACAGAAATTACTTTCTCTAAACTGCAAGGAAAGTATTATAATAAATACAGTGCAGTTTTCCTCATTTTAGTAATGATGGCAATATTTTCTTCCTTGAAATCCCTGCCTGAAACTCCTTTGTGTCATTTTACCATCTCATGCTGGATCCCTTTGCAGTGTTGATGGACTTTCACATCTCTGTTTTCCCTCTGCTGTGATGTTATTGCTGAAACACTGGGGTTTTTTGCTTCTGATTTATTATAGGTTACTGGTGCAGATTCTCAGCTTTCTGAAAAGCCCAAAAGCATGTGGCAGTCTCTCAGTGCACCATTCAGTTCCAGCTGGTCTCCTTTCCATAACAGTTTATCCAACTGTTTGTTGGCAGATACATTACCACAGGGCATAGGAAAAGTCCTTCTCAGGAGAATGAATAAAATATGGGTAAGAAGAGGTAGCTATTAATGGTTAATTTTCACAATGGAAAGATATCAAAAGTGGTCCTAATGTTTTTCAAGGTATTTATGTGGCAAAAAATGCTATTCTTAGGTCTAAACACCTTGAATCTCACCCAGTCCATTATGACTTTATGCTTAGCAGAGGGGATTTATCAGCCAAGAGCTCTCACCCTAAGGCAGAATGGCCTTTTTGTGGCCTTTCATGCAGTGTAGGCAAGGAGTTCAGCCTGCAGAAGCACACAGCTGGGACTTCATGCACTATGTTCTTGTTTTAAAGTTTGTGACAGATTAAGTGGCCTCTTCCCCTAGCAAAGAATTTTTTTTTGGAATAGATCTTTGACCAACTCTGACATTTTGTGGTTTATCATTCAACCAACCAGTTTTGTTTAGCAGTTTCATAAAGTAATTGAAGTACTTGGTTTCTATGGTAACATACAATGCTATTCTGAAGTCAGTTGCATATTCTTGAAAGAACATTGTCTTCTCCCAGTTTTCTGAAGGGTAATTTTATATGCAACTTCCTATAAAGTAATATTGTTTAATCATGAAGAATGTATCTTACATGCTTTTGTAAAATTGCAAGTATTCCTCATAACCTATCAATATATCTCACTCTCACTAAATGTTTTTTACATGAGTATTATTATTGTGTGTTCAAATAAGGAAGTGCTATCATCAGCAAAACCAATAAAATCTGAATCAGAGTACGTATTAATGGTAATTTACAAAATCATAGAAAGTAAAAATATAAATCTCTATGTACAAATCCAGAGCAGTGTTTCAGTCTGAAGGTAAATACAAACAGTTTTGCAAACACTAAGCATGGTGAACAAACCTTTTTCAACTCAATGTATTTAGTTTGTCATATCTGTTCATTTCAGTATGTGATTTTGATAGATTACAGCTTTAGTTAAGTCTTGCAGAATGTTTTCAGCAGGCTGAATTGCACATCATTGAGAGAGAAAAATCTACAGTTGTTAGCCTATGGAAACTTATATCATTGCCTATTAGTCTAATGTTTAAAAGTACTAAAAATACTATTGATGCAATTTTTTCACGTCTAAAATATATATAAACAATATGCAACTGAAAGAGAATGTCTCTCTGAAATAAAGAGCTAATTCTAGATACACTTCCCACAAGGCATAAATCCACACAGAGCAGAACTCCAAGATAAGTCACATTTCCATTGACATCAGTAGGCTAAATTTGCAGCTGCCATAGCACAAAGTACCTCCATAAAGAAGAATGCATTTGCAAGGGTTTTCTCCACCTATGATCTGCATAAGAGAAAAATAAAATTAAAACAAAATCCCAAATGAACAAAAAACAAAAAAAAGATGCAAAAAGAAATGTTTAATTTTTAATTTCACACCAACCAGAGAACTTCCCAGAAACACTTTCTCTGTGTTTATTGAACACTGGGGAGAGAAAGCTGCTGCTGCTGACCTTAGAGTCTCCAATTTACCCACTCACTTTTGTTGCAGCTTTCCCCATTACGGGAAGGTCACTGATTACAAACACATTGGTTCCTCTCTCACTAGCAGGCACTGCCTTCAAACATGTTGGTTATTCATGAGTGCAGTATGCCCCTCAGTGCCAGGGCTTGACCTCTTATTTATTCTTTTTGTCCTGTATTTGGACCAATTTATGATCACAAAATTGCTTTGGGCCTTTTCAATCCTCCAGGCTTGTACGTTTCCATCGCCTGATTGCTTCCTTACATAATGGGATAGCAATCAGTAATTGATGAGTTAATATTTCCCTTTCCTAGCTAATTAGCTTCCTGATCACAGGGCTGCCATCAGGAATGTTCAGGTGCCATAGATTATTATACCAGTCAGGGCTCTAAGCCAGGAAATATCCAGAGCTTTTAGTGCTGGTAGGCGTCTACCAGCATTTGTTGGAGGCATTCTTTTCTAGATGTGATAGGAAGCCCAGATTTGTGCTATAGAGTTGCTAGAACATCACAGTCTCTCCATACATTTTATCTTTTAACTCTAATTTACTCTCAAATTTTCTTTTTCAGTTTTGGTCAAATAAATGTGACATCTGAATTGAATGCATTATGTTCTCCCCTATCTAAGCTAGTATAAAGAATCAGCATGTGATACAAATTTATATTCTGTTTTACAGAAGGGATTAAATGGAAGCTAAAGTGACTTTTGTTCAGGGATTTTGCAACCTGCATCAAATGTTCTGTGGTCTTCAGCTGAAAAGTATTCTGTTTTAGGCACCATTAGAATATCACAAAATTTAGACAATAAGTGAAAAAAGAAGGAATTTAGAAAAAGTCATTGTCAATGTCTCTCATAGAAGCTGTTGCAGAGAGAAGACCCATGGTAATGTTACTGTTACAACTTTATAATATCATCTACCAACTCCAAACTGTGTTCCTGAACTTGCCCCACCCTTCATACCTATTTATGACCATATATGCACATTTAGATTAAGTACAAGAAAGAAAAAGGCAAAAAGTGACATATTCCAGAAGTGGACTACTCAGCATGAATTTTTCTGAGCCAAGAATGAGTTTGTATGATTAATGTTTATGTGCAGTTTTTATACATCACAAATTCATGTGATGTTCTAGTGCAGCCATTTGAAAATTTGTCAGGAGTACAAAAATAAGAACTTTATCAACTGCTAATGTGTTCCTACAGGACTGGCATAGACCATATTTTCCAAGTAAGTTCTCAGATTTATCTAACTACAAGAATATTGCATTTTCCCAGTCTATGATACACATTTCCTTTGATGGACCACTGGAAGTAGAAGAGATATTTTCAAAAATTCAGGACAGAAATTGATCTTTGTAAACCAGTCCCTGTTGGAACAGGGATTGTGTCAGACTGGTCATTAATATTAGTCAAAATTAATTTCCTCGGTTTTTGCTGCGTCTATTTATGTATGTGTGGGCTTTCATTTACAAAGGGAACTTGTCATTAATAAAAGTTGTGAAATCAAAATCAATATAATTATTCTGTTTTTGATCAATGGTACTTTTTCCTCTAAATGTAAAAATCCTACTTCTAAAATAATTCTCATTACAGCTTTTTCATCACTAACATTGATGGACTATCCTTAAAATCACAGTCTTTTACCTCCGAAAGACACCAATGCAAACTATTATGTCATTAGAATTTTTTTTTTCACCATGAGAGCTGGTCAATATCCTTGATAACTTTCTTTGTATCTGTTGTTCAAAAAATTTGAAGTACAATTGTTTGGAAAAGTAGAAGACTGCACAAAGGAGGCAGTGCTCTATCTTTTACTTGGACAAATAAAATAGACATTGTAAACAACAATGTGTATTTTAGCATTTCCTATAATAAATAGTTGATTATTTAATTCATTATAAAGGAATCTATTACATACTCCAGAAAAAAATAGAAAACAAGAAATAAAAACAATGGCAAAACCCAGCAAAAAAATCAATCCTGGCCTGCAAATACCATGCATCTACACTTCCTAATACCAGTGTTTGCAATTCCTGATGGCATAGGTTTTGTCTCTCTCTTTCATTCTTAAACAAGCTACGAGATAGAAAAGGAGGCCAAGGTAAGGGCAACAAAGACTACCTTTATTTATGAAGATGTTGCATTTTATTAATTAAGTGCATGCAGGATTAAATACCAGACAGGAATGCATTGCTTTTTGAAGGTTTAGCTTCATACAGTGAAAACCTGTAACTCACCAAGCTAAATCTAATGAAATAAGAAATTAAATAGAGAATGAGAGCTGGGAAGATCCCAAAGGCACAATCAGGCAAGACAGATGAAAATTAGTAAAAAGAAAAAAAAAGATAGAAAAAAACACAGCAAAAATAAAGCTGGTGATAGATAGAGAGTTGCAAATAAAATATTTATGTTTTTATAAATTAATGTATGAGATTGTAATAACAGAAGAAAAATGGCAAGTAGAAATTTAAAAGTATGCAATTGAAAATGTAATTTGCATAAGTAAGCATATATTCAAGTCTGTGAATTGTACGAAATAATCCAAAATTTGATTACAGGATGACCTTAGTAGCAAGCAGAAATTGAATTGCTTCTTGCAAAATGGCAGGAGTTTTTTCTGAAAACAGAGTTTCAGAAACTAGGAATCCAGCTTTTCTAAGAGGCAAGTGATGACAGACAAGAGAAACCTCACTTTCACTTAACAAGTGCTAAGTGCTCTTTTATATTCATCCTTCCATTCAGTTTCAGCCCAAGGTAATGCTTTAAAACAAGCTCATCTATAATGTCTTCATTACTTTCTAATGTAAATCTACAGTGTATAATATCTTTCAGCTGAAAAAAATGTATCCTGATTTTATAAATAGCATTCACTCTTCACTGTATAACTAAAAACTTGAAACCTCACATGAAGTCACAACTTCTATTACTATGTATTCCTCTCACATCATTAGAGAATGCTCTCTTCAAATCCAGCTCTTTGTACATGTCACAGCTACCAGGACAAGTGCCAGTGGATGCCATTCTCCCATGTTAATAGCTCTGTGAAATGAGGAAAGGAAAGAGTCCAAGGGATAGACTCACCATCTACCAGAGTGGTACCTATAAGGTCTCACATCACACTTCATATTTTTACAGCACAAAGCTGTGATCTCTTTCTGTTGCACATTTTGGGATCACATACGATAAAGTTTTAAGCGATAGGCTGAGGTGGCCTGTGCTCCTCTCTCCTTATGGCTGCATAGCCAGAGTAGGGATTGCAGTGGGATCAGGCTACGAGCATGGATTTTTGTGCAGAACCTTGTGATTCTTTGGGACACACATGAAATCTAAATATGAAAACTTCAACTCCTGGAGCAACTATCCATTGTCCAGCTGCATGTGACACGTGGAATGCTGAAGCAGAAGAGCATGTATAAAATCTGTAAAACCACATGGCAACTGAGATTGAATTACTTCTATCTCTCAGGGCTGGTCTTCCACTCAAAAGAGCACCAGTATAAGGCCTCTGAAACTGAGAGATGTCACATAGCCAGTCTGTCACTGGAGGCAGTTGCAAGTAGAGCTCAAACCTCTATAGCCTGAAAGTGCACATTTTTTTAGAATACCTTTTTCACATTTTAGCATATTAACTCAATGCATAGAGTTCATATTTTTTCTGATGTGAATTTCACCTCTTTCTTCATCTCTCTTATTTAAAAAGGAAGGTGTTCATAGCATCTGGATGTCATAATTTCCTGTTGTAACTATATTTAATTAATAGAAAATAATGGGAATTTTATTACTAGCAATAGTATTCCAGTCAATGAATATAACTTGTGCTAATAGGAATAGAATTTGCTTAATAAAAGTCTGCCCATCAATAACTGCTGACCTGAATCTGGCTTCAATTAATTACCTTGCAGTATTCCTTTTCCTTCTGTCTTACTGGTAAAGCCTCAGTTAGAGCAGAGTTAATTTGGGAACTCCAAAGCAGCACAGTCAAAAGAGAGGATCTGCCACAACAAATATTCAGCACACAGGTAGAGAACTGGATTGTTTCTAGCTGAAACTGGTAGTGTCGTTTCACTTCATTCAGAAGTAGATCAAACACAGAAAGGGGGATATCAGTAGATTTTGTGAATGGAATAACACTTTTCCCACTTTGGAGCTATATTGATTTAAGGCAGAAAACTATGAGCCTTGCTGACCACTCCCTGGCTCTCCAGTTGCTCAATCATGTCATGCATGGGAGTCCCAGAGTTCCTGTTGGTGCAATATTGTCAACAGTGCGCTGTTGTGATGGTGATTGGTACCTGCTGTTCTTCAGCCCCCAGCAGTCCCACAGCAGAAGGGCTCAGTCTGTTTCGTGACAGAGGCTGAGTGGTAGCAGAAGTTCTTCAGAATTCTTTACTCTTGGGGAAGAGCAAAAATCCCACTGTAAAAATTTCTACCCCACCTTCATCTTGTTTGTGATGAAAGGGATAAGTCTCTTTCTCACTTCCCACTAAAAACCCAAGACTGCAGAAGCAGCCTCTTTAGAGTAGCTAAGCCTTGTCATGCCATCACATTTCTTTGTACGCCTCTGAGTTTCCTTTTGTGCAGATATGTGAACAAAACCCTACACATGAAAATGTTTGTGGAAAAGAAAATAGAAAAAAATTATCTTCAGTCAACTGAAAGTTGGTTTATTCTCTGATCAACAATTTACAGATTATTTTCTCACCTTGCTTTGAGCTGAAATTTTTAGGCAAAGCAGTGTGCAAGCATTTTAAATTGTATCTATCCATCCAAACATTTCTAGTGATATAAGCACTGAAGGCTATCCATGAGTCAGGATGGACAAGAGGAATGAATTAATCACCTCTCCATCACTAATTGCAGTGATTTCAATACAGCCAGATGGCTGCTTGCCTGTGGTGGCAGCATCTCTGTGAAGTGTTAGTTTCTTTGACTTAATATTTTTCTAAATAGAAACTTCAGAGAAAACAGAGCAGACGTGGAGTTTTTAAAAGAAAATCAAGTTATGTCTTGCAAAAAATTTCATCAAAATCACCTCCATTTTCCCACTAAGATTTAAGAGAACTCTCGTTGTACTCAACTGAAGGTCAGATCAATTTATTCTTTAAATATGTACATAAATAAATAAATAAAAGCCTAAGAAAGAGAGATATACACAGATTCAATTCTCTATTTCTCTTCTTCCTATAGAACTTCATTATTACACTCCTGTTATTTAGACAAGTCACAGAAAACTGAAACTACAGCTTTTGTCTGAGACATACCTGTGGATAAATTTAATGTAGTTACTGGCTTTCTAATCAATCCTTTGAGGCTCACATAGATTCCTACCCACAGGTAACTGGGAGGAAATAAATTTAACATCTGCAGAAGTGTTTAAATACAACTCATTTGAAATGTTATAGAGAAAATATCTACTCTCACTCCAGGTCCACAGACTGACTCCAGTGATACTGACATAGATACTGCTGATTTACACTCATAGAAGCCATAAAGCAGATATCAGTGAATTTGCATATTTCTCTCTGGAGCTTTAGTGTCCTCTTTTTCATTTTAATTTTAGTGTCAGTACTATTGTTTGGGTGTTTTTTCTCCCTGTTTGTCTTTACTGAATTATGGCATAATTTATTCTTGGGAAACAGCCTTATCATTTAAAAGCTGTCACCAGATTTCATTTGCATTTTTACTCCTTTACTTCTGAATAAAATTTCGTTCTTGAAGGTTAGCTGGAAAGATGGTGACTACCACAGTCCTGAGAATACAGCAAAACTTCACAGCAGTTCAGCTGGAGAAAACACTTCCTCATGGGATCTGGAGCCTTGTCAGCAGCGAATAGCAGCAGGAGATATTGACACGGGCCATTTCAGTGTTTCAGAGAGATGTGTACCGCTAATTAATGCACCCAGAAAGTAAATGTTTCCTGATTTTGTATGATAGAAAGGAACTGATAAAAAAATTCTAATGCAGTTATTAGCCTGCTGGTACATGAGAGGAAGTTTATGAGGCAGAAAGGGACACCACAACATAGCAGCATTTTAATATCTTTTAGTGAAAACAGTATTAGCATTGAGTACCATCTTAAAATCTTGGAGAACAGCTTCACTGAGCCCACATCATACAGGTAGATTCAAAAATCCTGACACTGAGCTCATGTTCTTGCCGGTGAAGCACAGTGTGTTGGTGAAGGAATGGCCTAACAACATGGACCTTCCCAACATCAAACCAAGGCCCACAGTGCTGGATAAACTGAGGCAATGCTGGAAGTACTATAAATCACTCAAAGATGTTGCTCTCCCAATATACAAGTGCAACACTCATTCACAATATTTTCGTTTGCAAGATGGAAAATTTGAGGTCTTTCCTTTCAGTTTTAACACTTTTTCCGTTGTAAGCATAACAAAGGCATAAATGCAGAAGAAAACCAATTAGATAAATATTATCGTGAGCTGAAAAATCTCTGAATCAAAATTTCATGATCATTATTCCTTGACCTAGCAGTGACATGCACAGATTTTAAAGAGTTGTACTGGATTTTTACTATGCATCTTTCAGTAGTGCTTGTGGAAGGCTGATTAAGTGTTCCCTTGAGATTTGGAGAGAATGCTATGTGTTTTTGCACCAAAATCTTTCATGAGCATTGGGGTTTTAGTTGTTCTCTCATGGAAAATTTTATCTGCTTTCTTTGACTTTCATTGAAGTTGTCATCAGCTTGAAAAATTGTCATCACTTCAGAGAAATTCTATCATTTCTGAAAAGTGAAGGATATTAAACTGGCTCTCCCCAAAGTTAAAATGAGATTCTTGACTCTGTCTTTAGCAAGTTCATTAAAGTACTCTGTAGCTCTAAGCAGGAGTGTTTTTTCAGTTCTGAATGCTGACATGGAAAACTGAAATAATGGTTATTATTACAGTTATCAGTCACTTAATGCTGAACTATGCCTTGAGGATGTTTCATACAGCATATGCAACTGCCCCTTGCAGAACATTTAAGTCTGTGCTGAATTCTAATCAGGGTTTCTAATATATTTTTCTATTTTTTTCCTTGGTAACTGCTGCATATTCATTTCACACCACTTCTTCATCTTTACATATCCTTTTCTCTTCATTAACTCTTTCAACTCATCACAATTCTTTATAAAAAACATCTACTGTTTCTTAGAGGGTTTTTGCATTTGCATCTTTCTCTTATATGGACTATCCTCTGTTCCCTGCATGTGTCTCTTCTTTGTAATCACAGAAATGAGAAGGGAAGCACATTGACTGAATAGCTCCATTACCCAAAGCTGAGGGTGGGATTGAGATTTATGGCACACTTCCAAGGCTGCTTCCTGGAGGCAAGCAGCAGATAGATGTTGCACAAAGTGAGTGTTGCATCTGACATTCTGGAGTTGTACACAGAGCAGGCCAGGCTTCAGTGCACTCAGACTGCTCTGTCTGTGGTAGTTCCAAAGTTCTGGGAACTTCCTCATCTACACAAATCAGAAGTTTGGCCCACGTGCTCCTCTGTCTCTACTCCTCGCCCTGACTGCCTGCATTCTCCAACTACACCTCAGATACTGCATTCTCAATCTTCCATTCACCAGGCTGTGGATCAGGATATGCTTATACATCTCATACTAGTAAAAAGACCCCATCTAGTTTGATATTTTCTTTAAAACACTAATCTCTCAAAATCGGAGGAATATATCACACTTGTATCTTGTTAATGTAAGGTTTACTTTTTTTTTAATGGGAAAATAACATTGGACTCTCATCCACTTTAATTTAAAAAAAAAATGGATCCCTGAGGCATGTTACTATTATGGGTTTTTAAATTCATTATTTTTAAGACTATTCTATGATTTTCAAGGGCATAACTCATCATTCTAGGATGCCTGGAATTAACAATACCAAGTGACAGTAAAAACAAGGCTCCATCATAGCATAAGCCCTTAGGCAATACTGTAGCAATAAAACAAACACTATCTTACCGCTAAGAAGCTATTTCTAGTCCCTCTGGGTGTCAGCAGGGCTTAAGCAGAGCATAAAAAGAAGTGAATTTCACAATGCATCTAAGTGTTTGTGATAAAACAGCACAGCCTCTGAGGAATTAATTCTACTCACAGGGAGAAGTTTCCACATCCACTGTAAAGCAGAATTATCTAATGAGCAGTTTTACAGGGCAAGTTTCTATGCAGTGTCTATACCTTTCCTGTCACTATTGTGACTAAAAGCTATTCTCTCCCCCCAAAAATACAGTAGAATTCTGTGTAACATTATGAAAGGTAAATTATAATAGAAAAACTGTTTTGTTGCTCAATACATTAAGTATAATTTTGAGCTCTTACAGTTTTAGTTAAAACCTCATAAACACATGTTTGTTTTGCTAGGACAATGAAATGCCAGTTAGCTACTGAAGTGCCAATTAACTAAAATTCTGTGCTGGTGCTACTGATGTAAATCAGGCTATTAGATAGGCAGTGCAAATGAAGATGCAGAATTGGTTGCACCCATTAGGCTGTTGATAATTGAGACGAAACGGAAGGCAGCACATTGAATTTAACACTGTCTGTATAGAGAATTTAGTAGCCCTTTTTCATTGCAGGAATTTATGGACCGTGCAGTGATAGCACCAGTGAAAACATGACAGTGTAATAGCATGACGCTCCATAATGCTTTATCCTTTATTGTAAAACAATTGGGAAATATGGAGCAATGGAACATTAGCTCCCACATTTTCAAATGAACCTTTCCATTCTGCTGTTTCTCTTGGGACTGCTGAAGCTGACAACAATGGAAGACTTCCCAGGGAAATCTGATCACAGGGAAGGGGTCATATTATAGTCACTAATAAAAGCACCTCAAGAGTCCAGACCTCCACAGGGGAATCTCCATGAAGCACAATTTACCCCTCCAACAGTTTGCAGATGGCTTGCCTTTCAGGAGCACATCGGAGCAGAAATGCCTAAATAAGACATGGAGAAGTAAAGATACCTGAAATTTAATTAAAATTTAATTAAAAGAAGTTGATAAGTCAGATGAAGAAATGCTGAGAAAAACTATTAGGGAAGAAGTTACTTAGGTTGCATCTCAGAGAGATTTAAATATCTGAAAGGCTTTAACAACTGAAAGGCAATGCTTCCCCTGACTTGTGTTTGAAAGCTGTGAAGTTTCTTGTAGACCCAGGGCCTAAACACAGTATTTAATTTTAAAAAAGAAATCAAAACTGGGAAGTCCCCTGTATGCCATCATGAAAGTTTAAAGTACAGCTTTCATTCAACAGGGTAATGAGGCTTTTTTATGGAAAGAGATGCTTTCTTCTCTTTAGGTGTGTTGCCAAGGAGAGTTGTAAGTAGAAGCCTCAAGGTTTACAAGATGTCTGTAGCTTAGGAATAAGGACCCAGGGTAATAGATGCCTGAGTTGGAATAAAATAATACTCAGAAAACTGAGGGGCATGTACCTTTGAGATGTATTGTGATTTTTCCTTCTCCTCTCAAGTTTCGATCTTGAGGTAGAAGTAAACAAACTTCCATATAACCTTTCCCATAGTTTACTGTTGAACATCAGGTGCTCAGCATTAGGAACCAGCATCCAGGATAATTTCCAAGAAAAAAAGACTTCAAAATCATGAAGTGTGTTTATATTTTAAATACATGAGCTCCCAGCCTGAGTCCGAGTCCTTATAGGCAAATCTTCAGCTTTTCTAAATGAGAAAATTCCTCTACACCAGAATCCCAAGGGAAAGATTGATTTGTCACTTATTTGCTTATATTGCATGTTTCCTGGAGCATGCAGCAGCCTTAAGAAGAAAAGTTAAATGTCAGTGACTCAATAGCTGGTAGTATGTTGTTCATGTAAACTAGGAATAGCAATAGAAGAAATAGAGGAAAAGGTTTACAATAAAAATCTTGTAGTAAACAACACTAAAAGATCCCTAAAGTATAAAAATGTACTATGAACACCACTGAAACTTAGTGGCAAGGGAGACTTTAATATCAGGGAACCAAATATCAATCTTTTGCCATAAACAAAGTGTGGCTAGGAGAGACACAGATATCACCCACAGCTGTGCTTGAATTTTTTTATTCCTCTATTTACCTCTGAAATCAGTTATGCCTGCTCTGTGTGTGCAATAACTTCCAGGTACCAAACTCTTCCACTAGCAGCAGAGGCAGCAGCCTCAGAAGAAAATAGAGATGGAATAGAAGGAGCTGACACCTGGACACCAGAATAGATGCTGTGATTTCTCTTAATGTCTTTTGTAGAGATACCTGAAATAAGATTTAATAAACACTCATGTGGGTTTTTTCATTTTGCTGGGGTGTGACTATTGTGTATATGGAGATACAGTCGAGCAGTAATGCACTTGTAGCTCAGACCTATTGAAATCAAACTTTGAATGAGTATTCCCCATGGACTGCAGTCTGACCTGAGCCTCATCCTCTGAGGGTGGCCAATCTTCTGTACCTTGTACTGAACTACATAGCACAGTGCTGGGTGACCCTTCAGAGCAGCAGTGGCAGGACCTCAGGAGGAGAATACATTTGTTCTTAAAAAGCTTGTAGGTTAGTTTTGAAGTAAGGAAGAAGGAAGAAAAAGCATTAATGACTCAAAAATCTGCACTCCTCTTCTTGAGGAGAAAATATGGCTGACATAATTTCTGAAACATACAGAAAATCTCTTTGAAAGGTCAAATATTTCTTTGTAACACAAGTTCTTTTGTCTTCAATGAAGTAGGTACATATGCTGAAAGCAGAGATAAACTTTAAGATCCCAGAAGAACAACACGCAAGAATCTGAATATATTTGAAGCTTTCCTCAAAAGGTGACCTGGAATATGGGACAGCACCTCAACAATCCAACAGTGAAAACTCCTTTTATACTTTTCTCTGTCTCTTCTCTTGAATCAGTCCCTGATGCCTCAAATCAGTTACTTTTGCCTTCACTGGAAAATTCAGATTTGTGTATACTTGGAGTTCTGTATGGGCCTGTATTTTATAAGACACAAATGCTCTAAATTTTTAACATATGTTCAGCTGACCTTTATTGGCTGAAAATGCACAGAATATTATCAGACAGGAATTGGTAGAAGGAGAAAATGGGCTATAGGCACTTCTGAACTTGTTACCATAATCTAGAACAGTGAGATAAGAGAAATTTGATCTTCCTTGTTCAAAAAACATGGAGTCTGATGGTAAAAAGTCACTTTTTTTTTCTATGTTCTTATTAGGCAGATACAGAAATGATGATGAACTAGTTGCAATACATCCTTGCATACTGCTCAGTAATAAGATCAAACTGAGGAGAGAGAGACAAAGAGAACAAGACAGTCTATAACCATTTACACATATCAGGTGTGGCTTTTTAAAGCAAAGACTCAAGCAGTGACAAATGGTGAATAGAAACTAAATGAATGGAACCCTAAACAAATGAAATAAACAAAACTCAAAAATACAGTACAAAGAAATAGAATTAAGTACAGGGGACATGGACAAATACACTGAATAAATATGTAAAAACAGAGGGCACATAAAGAAAGTTATTAAAGAGGAGGAGAAGAAAAGGCAGACTGTTTTAAATTGATAGGTATGTCTTGGTTTAGAAAGACAGGTGCCTGCCAAGGAAGGCTGGAGCTTCTCTTGAAATAGAAAATGTAAACCCTCTCCCTCCAAATTATTAAAAGGGGCTCTCAGACAAAAAATATGAGGATAAGAATAACAGTTCTTTAATATGTATAAACAAAATAAAGTAAAACAAACAAACAACAAAGAACCCAACAAACTACAACCTAATAGGAAAATTAGAAAATGCAGTATTAAACAAAAAACAAACCCTGACAGTTAGAATACAACCTGACACCCTGTCAGTCAGGGTGTTGGTAGCAGTCCAGTTGGAATGGTGGCTCCAGTAGTGCTCCTGGAGTGACAGATGGTTCTGCTGAGGCAGAGATCCTGTAGAAGGGTAGAGTTTTCTTCCAATGCTCCAGTGGTGATGTTGAAGGGTCTGGTCCTTCCTCTGGGAATCCAGTGGGAGAGAAGGCTGCTCCTCTGGGAATCCAGTAGAAGGCAGATGCCTGTTCTGTCCAAATACCCAGATTAAATCCAGGTGGGAATGCTTGGCTCCTCCCCCTGGGCAGAGCTTCTCACAATGGGATGATGTCATTCTATGAGTCATGGGGTGGGTCCTTAATTGCCCATTAAACAGGAAATGGCTCCCAGAGGGAGTTATCTATGACTCACAGGGCAAGGCATTGATGGCCCATTAACAGGAGATGGTCCGGGGGAAGAGGTAAGGAAAACACTGCCCCTCCTGGTTTCAACAGTTCATGAAGATGGAGATAGAATACAGACCTTCTGGAATATTTTACATTGTAACCTAGGACAGTATGTAAAACAAACCTCATTAAGATTTTATGGAGCTTCACAAAAGAGCCCAGTTCTTGAAGTGTGATGCTCATCATCCCTGCAATCTGCAGGAGCAGCTATTCTGACCAAGTAAGTTTGATAAAGTACTGGCTATTAGGATGAGACTGCTTAAATTTGTGTTTAAAAAATCCTCATTAATTGTCACATGACAGTAGTGATCTCAGCAAAAGAGCTGGAGCTAGCAGGAGAAATAGATCAGAGGACTCTACTGAAAATACACACTGTTGCAATACCCACTAAGGAATGGTCTTATATGTAATAAAGAGAAATGTCATTTTAATAACTTGGGAAATTAATACAGTTAATGTGTGAACTCAGGACTCCTTTAGATGAGAATATCCTGTTTATTGAGGATAAAGAGGTTTAAGTTGTAAATTTCTTAACTTCTTAAGAAGTGCTGTTCACATCTGTTTAATACTTAAGTTGAAAAACACACCAGATAAAAATATTCCGGGGAAAAAAAGAAAAAAAAAAGAAAAAAAAATAGATTCAAGAGCAGAAAACATGAAAAAGAAGATGCAGATTCAATTTTAGCATTCAAGAAAATTCAGTATTTTAACTTTAAAACTTAGCAAATCAGAGAGTCTTCACCTTTTTGTGGTATGCTTCCTCTCCCCTCTACAATGGATGCTTAACTACTGCACTGTTTAAAGTATCTAAAATAGGATGTCTTGGGATCTCAGGTTTAATCTTTCTAAAATGAAAATTTGGTGATGTTTTCAGATGATTTTCTAAGCCTCTATGCAGTTTTTGGAAGAAAACTTTAGAAAAGAATAATTTATTTTCATTTTTTAAATTCTTGCTTAATAGACTGTTAAGCTATTTTCTTAGCACATAAGGTTCTCCATTTTAGAGAAGTTCCTTGCCTTTTATTTCCCAAGGCTGCACAACCAAGAGCTATCATGCCAACACATGTAGTTCATTGTGAGCATGTAGAGATTTCTTCGGGTTCACTTGGGTATAGAAGAGCATCTGAAGCCAAAGTTAAAATGTTGCAAGGACTTACTCTGGAACTATTGTTTACTTTGGACCAAATATTTCAAGATAATAGTTTTTCCATTTTTCCTAACAATATTTCTGAAGATATAGATCAGTTAAAAGAAATGAGTCAATGCACTGGATATTAACACACAACGTATTAATGTATTGTCTTAGGCTATATTTATTTGGAAGGTCAATTCATTACTAATTGAAATGTTAATATATAAATATTAAATAAGAGGCTTCAAGGGTAATACTATAATTTCTGATTAATAACAGTGTTACTAATGTGCTTTAATTAACTACAATGTATGGTTCCTATAGCTTGAAGGTCTGACTCTTCTAAGCAAAGAAGAGTAAATCATCAGTAAAGTCCAAGGCAGTGCTGGATATAAATTTCATTAATTAAAATGCTACACTTAATGAGAAAAAGGTTATTCTACAGAATTCAGACTGAGTGCACATATTAGCTTAAGCAACTGACAAACCTTTTCTAATCTTACAATAATTTTTTTAATATTAAGTTCTCTGCAAAACATTCCTCCTCACTGTTATTCCAATGAAATGAAAATGCAGAGGTGAATCAGAAGTAAACCAGAAACACAAGTGTGGTTCTCTCTCTTCTTCTAGAGGGCCTCCAAAAACCTTTCTTGAAAGTAGTAATACATGTGGTGAGGAGGAGGAGCAGATAAAACTGTACTCCCATTGTTTATGAGATGATCTAGGCACTCTCTAACAGAGACAGGATTTTTTAGGACAGAAGAGTGTTAAGGAAAAACATAGAGCTAGTTAACTTTTACCAGCCTGATTTTAGGCTTGATATAAAGTTTGACATGTAGAAAGAGCCTGGCCCTGCAGTCCCCAATACCACCACAATTCTACAGTAGTATGATGCCATGATGAAGATTAATGTCTTCAGATTAACTTGTGTGTTTAGCCAATGCTAAGCATGGGGTACTCAGCAAAAACACCTCCACCCAGTGATATAGCTCCAGGAGACATCTTGTTTATTCCGGGCCAGTTGGATTTTTATGATTCATGCATACTTTAGAATACAGGATGAGGTAGCTGGATCAGTAAAATTTCCAGAGAAAGAGCTACACAGTCCTTTCCCAATGACAGATGGAAAAATCCCTTCCTGACATTGGAATAAATTTGTGTATCAAGAAGCAAAGGAGCCCAGAAATGCTCTCAGGCTATGAACCAATTTGACTTTTGGGAATAGAGACTGTCAATGCACACAAATGTGACAACACCATCAAAACACTGACTACCTTCCTGTCTCTAGAACCCCTGCACATAGATTTAGGCTTAACCAGTTGCTTCAAAGCCACTTGCTGATTTTAGCCAGACAGTAAGACAACTTAACAACAGAGAGCAGGGATCTACCATAATGAATATTCAACCAGATGGCAAACAGAACCAGGTGGCCAGACCTTGAACTGGGCAGCAGAAATGTGTCTTTAGTTCCTCAGACTTGCTGGATCCTGTCCACAATCACATAAGACCTACACTGCTATCCAAATGGCTTCCTTGTAGTAGCACCACATGTGTATTTTAAAGGAGACAAGGAGAAATTGTAATCCCTATGTAGCTAGATAAATGTACAAGTTTATGTAACTTGTAAACATATGGCATCTGCTTGATCTTCATGCACAGCTCAGTCCTGGAATTCATGAAACTTGCTCTGAGGCACAGGAAACCAAACAGCAGTAAAAGATAGATAGAGTCATGTTCTACCCTGCCTCCCTGCCCAAGTGATTACAAAATTAGAGCTTATTCTATTTCCTTTGACACTTTTTTTGGTGCCCCTCTATTTGCTGCCTATCAGTACTTAAAGGTGTCTTATAAGAAAGATGGGAACAGACTTTCCAGTAGAGGCTGTTGTGATAGGACAAGGAGTAATGGTCTAAAACTAAAAGAGGGCAGATTTGGACTAAATGTAAGGAATAAATTTTCTAAGATGAAAGTGAAAAAACTGAACAGGTTGTCCTGTGAGAAATGGTAGATACCTCATCCCTGGAAATATTCAAGGCCAAGCTGGACAGGGCTCTGAGCAACCTGATCTAGTTGAAGATGTCCTTGATCATTGCAGAGACTTTGGACTAGATGACCACTAAAGGTTCCTTCCAACCCAAAGCATTCTATGATGCTGTGTTTCTCTTTCTGAGATGTCCTTAGGCCTGTGTAGTGCATGGAAAATAGATGAAATTTATTATGTTTGCCTTTACATGAAATATTGATCCACTTGGTGCATTTCACATTGGAAGACAGCTTCCTAATACTCCTACAGAGCAAATGGTCATATTTTGAAGCTATATTTTGGTATCTACAACTGCAATATTTACCGCTCTATGTATAGCTTCTAGTTCCTGTGGAAAATATATATATTTTCCCCTGGAACTAGATAAAATAGAAATAAAGACATATTTCTGAAAATCTTGTTGATACTGAAGTATCTTAAGAAACTTGTTTTTTTCTGGGGCAATAAACATTATTCCTCTTTCCTCCACTACAAGATTAGCTACCTTTAATGCCAGTAGTTGACAAGGAACACAACCTTGGAAACAGATGGCCTGCTTATTGTGCTGTTGCTTTCCTCCTAGTCAGATTAATTTGGCCCAGATGTCTTTTTAAGAACTCTTTTGAGAGGAGCCTACTTTTGTGTTCAAGCTGCAAGAGTTTTTTGAGAAAGAAAAAAGGCTGGGATAAGCTGTGCATAGGCAGAGATTTAAGAAAAAAAAGTACAATTTTTAAAAATATGTTAAAATTCCTGTGTTTTCTATAACCCTATGCAAGGTTAACAGGAGGGCTAAAATTCATTCATGTTCCCTCACTCATGTGCCCTTGCCTGTGGTCACTTCCCCTTGCTATCTCAGAGTTCCCCAAAGAAAACATACCCCTCATATAGTGAATAGCTGGGTGGGGACTGATAATTTTTGTGGGTATAAATTCATAAGTGAGGAACAGCAATATAGATGGTGATAAAGCATGTATACAAGAGAGGATGTTTATGCAGGCAGTATGCTCAGATTACTTAACCTTGTAGGACAAAATTCAGATTGAAAAAAGGTGGTAGGCAGGGGAAAATGTGTCCATGTATTAGAGCATTCTCTCAATCCAAGCTGAGAACTGCAATAAATTAAGAACAAACCTTCCAAAAACCTTCATCAGACACTGAGCTGCATTTTTAAAGTGATTGATAAACAATTACAAAGCTGCTGTCACACCTCTAGCATCATAATTCAATATGTGTGCCTAGAATACACTTTAAATCACTGATTCATGTCAGGAAAAATAAATGTCTCGATTCTCATATGGCGCTGAGTTTCCCTCCTTTGCTTCATTTCTACCTAGAGTATTCTCTCTCAGTTGTTTGAACACTGGCTAAGAGGCCAAGGAAGCTCCTCACTTAAAAGCTGGAAAGGAATGGCTGGAAATCTCCAGGCATGTGTTCGGGGGGGGGCAGCTTAATTGCTATTTCACAGGTGCCAAATGCCCCAAGGAAACCCTGGCCACTGAAGTGAATTTAGAACCAGCCTCCTGATGAAAATATTGACAGCTTCTTCCAGGGAAGCATGCAAAGAAACATGACATTTTGGGACTAATATTTAGTGCTCAGCAGCAGCTGGCAAATTGCTCTCATCTGATTTGGCTGGCTGCTTCGTGTTGGAAATCAATAGCAAATTGGAGATATTTCACTCCATTTATTAGGTGCAATATAAAAAAAAAAAAAAAAACAAAAAAACCCAAACCACCATCATTTAAGTCAGAGATAGCATAAAACCCTCATTTAAACATGGGTACTATCTCAAAAGCCAAGTTAGAGCCCAAACACTACATGTCTGTAATTCACATCTAGCTGCTACAATAGGTGAAGTATATTTAGTCAACCAGAGTGTGGCTGCTGCTGTAATTCTAGAAACTACTGGGGAGCTAATGGCATTAGTTTGTTAACATGTTGCGAGATTAAAGCACATCATAGAATGACTAGCACACAAATGGTGCCCTTGATGCAGCACCAACAAAACGACCACATCAAAAACATGTGGAGCCTGAGCAGTCAAAAGTTCTAGGGAAATCTGTTACGGAAAAGAACATTTGGGACCCTCATATTTTTTGAACAAATCTATCCCGAGCTCAGAAAAACTTGGGTTTGAATCTGGTAAAAAGAGAGTGTTTGAGGCTGATTGATGGGGGTACTTCTTTCTAGTTAGGAAAAAAACAAACAACAAACCTAGTAGAGCTGTTTGATAGAAGAAAATAGATGTTATCAAAGCCCTACAAACTATCTTCTGAAAGTTCAGAAGACCACCATTTTGATGGTGGCCTTACTGCAGAATTTTTGCATCCACGTACTCTAGAATATTGTAAATATAAAAGAATAGGTTTCACAACCAACTTCTGCTCAAGTAGCCAAAGAAACTTTTTCTTCCTCTCAGGGAGCAGAAAATTGCAGGGGGAATTAAACCGTCCAAAGCTGATGTATCGAATACTTCAGCAAGTTAAATCCCACTCTAAGCAGGAGGCTTGGACTCATGGCTGAAAGTTTTCTCAATCTCCAGCTACTTTGCTATTTGATTGATTCGTAGATACTTTGTGCCAAAATAGCCAGGATTTAAGATTTGTGTTCACTCTTAATGCCACAATTGTCTTGGATATTAGATGGGGAGGACTACATCTGATTTATCTTGATCTTAATGCACTCACTATGAATTCAGTCAATGAAATTAAAGCCCCACCCTTCTTAGCCCTTATACCTGTCCTTAATTTCTTTCTAGAACTATTTTCCTGCAGAAATAACAAACTTACCAATGTCTGAAACTTAGATAAAATAACTCATCCAAGTTATTAGGGACATCAGACCCATCTATTCCAGAGAGCTCTGAGAAGTAGTCCCTCAGATCTTAGGGAAGTGAAAATGGTGAAAGGCCAATGCAGTGACCAAAGATCAGGATGGAGAGCAAGAAAATGAGCTGGCATACTGAAAACTGTCAGTTAACTCAAGATTTAAACTGCATTCTTGTGATGCAAAGATTTTATTAGTTGGAATAGCCTTGAGTTCTCTTTGCATTTCAATATAAAGTAGATGCAGACTGAGTGTTTTTCAGTGAGTTTGTATAATAGGTCATTTGTCTCTTTCCTTTCTCTTGGAGCCACATATTTTTTCAAAGATAAATGTATTAAAACTTTCCTCAAAAAAGCAAAAGAGATATGGGAATCGATCAAAGGCTTGAATGAAGCAGGCTGTCTTTTTCTTTTTCATGTTCAATTGCATAAAATATTCTGGATGTTAGGTTGCCAATTTTATTTATGTCCTGACCTGTTATTAAAAATATAGGATTAACCCCAGCATGGGGTAAAATAATATGTGGTGTGCGTTCAGTAAGTATAAGTAACCAAACAAAAATGGCTACATAAGTCATATGCTGCAGTAAAGAAGTCCCCACAGTTCAGAGAAGTTTCCTATATATGCCATCAGCTATTCATTCTGTTCTCTTCCAGTCTAGATTAAAATCAACGAAAAAGTAGCTTCAAAAGTAACCCTTATCCCTTCACATGTTTTGATCACTATTGGTGTTCTGAGTCTTAACTCTGTTGGTAAAACTCATGGATTACAGTCCTTCAGCTGACAAATAAGGCAACCACCGAGACACTGGATCTGCCTTATTAGGGCACTTTTATCTAATATTTTTACCTGCATATTTGCATTCTTCACAATGCTTCTTTTCAGAGCCCTCTTCTGAGTCTGAGTACATCTTCAGAGTATAGCTTGAATGCCTGAGCAGAGCCTTTGTACACTTTGTGCATATTTTGGTAAACACAATTAGAATGGATTTTCAAAATCAGTTTGAAATTATTTGTTTTCAGCATAAAAAACAAACTAAAAAATGGTCCTGTCCTGTTGACTGAAAGGAGACAGAATCAAAGAATCACTGGAATCTAGACTGGAAAATGTTGGAGTCCAGGGTGTTCCCCTGGTTTCCCTGGAGGCCTCAGAACCCGGGCGGTGGGCTCAGAGGCCTTGGCACGATGCCCAAGACCCTTGTAGGTTTGATTTGAGTCCCTGGAAAAAAATTACCATCATTGCAGGAAGAATTATAAGTCACAAAATAAGTAGAGCATAAATTATATTGTTAGAAGGTAGAAAAGTGAATTTGTAAAATAGTTATGATAAGAAACTTAGAGCTAACATGGAGGATTTTTGGGCGTGGTATGTCTTTTCTTCTTCTTCATGTCATCCATCTTTGAGTTAGGATGGTATTTCTGGATTGGTTTGAGAGAAAATTGGCCAGTGCAATGTAAGGGTTATGTATTGGAAAGAAATTGTAAACATCAAGTACATAATTTATAGTATAAAAGATAAGACCTGTCCTCTGGGCAGGCAGTGTGCCCCTGACCAGCAGCTTGCTAGACTGCTGTAAATCAAAGAGAAAATTCCTTAGATAAGAAAGAATAAACAACCGTGAAAACCTCAGTAAACAACTTCTGTGCCTTCTTCAGTGCTCGAGCTGGGAAAAAACACAAACTTGAACCACCACCGAATGTCCTGCCATGAGTGATCTCAAGCTCAAGGAGACCTCACAGACAGCAACAGAAAACACGCAGACTTGCAAGCATTCCCTATTTTTTAAGTGTAAGGAAAGGAGAAACATCTGGAAAGGCTGAAACTGATGGGAAAGGATGTCATCAAATTCAGTGAAGAGTATCTCGGTTTATTATCTTTTTACTATTTGTATGTCACTAATGCAGGTAGATTGGTACTGTGTCTGTATTTTTATCAGACAGTCTAATAAATTATTCAGAGGGGAGATGAATCCAGAGAAGACTGCCTTCAAAAATGCGTTCAATATCTTCAGGATGCTTTGGATTTTAAAAAAAAGTAGAGAATGTGTAAAGGAAGTGGAAGAAGGAGCAGAAGGGGTTGGACTTCTCATCAACAACTCATCAACATCCAAAAGAGCCAGTCACAGAGATTCTGAAATTTTGGCATGAGTTGTATTCATTTGCAGTTCATGTTGGTGAAGCTTGGCTGTGGATTTGAGAAACTGATGCCTTGGCACTGAAAGTTGTGAAGCCTTCACTGTCCCAATACATCAAATACTACTGTCAAAATTTTGTTTGTGTTCAGGAGGAGTAGTAGAGGAAGTCTTGACTCCAGCTTCTAAGCCTCTGGCTTTGCTCTAGTGTTAATCTCCCTACCGTTACTGTGATGATAAATTAAGTAGCCCAGGCAGAAATCAGCAGCACACTTAATAACAGGTGATAGTCACCATTCTAAAAAGACAGTGGCTTATTATTGAGATGATTCACAACAGCATATTCACACTTAGGTTATAAGCACTTTGAGATGTACACCAGCTGTTACTGTATACCTTGTCCACACTTAAAAAACTACTGTCATAATAATAGTTTTAAGAATAACGGATGATTAAATGGGTTAAGCTAAAGCTTTCAGCAGTGTCAGTCAAAGCCACAAAGCCCCAAAGAAAAAGCAGCTTTCAGGCCTCTTCATGCCTCAAAGATTTCAGGTTGATGCTCACAGTGGTTTTCAAAATAATAATCCCACCTGTCAACATATTTGTTTCACTCGTTTTAGATCTCTGACAAGACATTTTGTCTCAGACACCACTCTAAGAATGTTCTAAAAATTCAACCAAGAAAGTAATTTTCATTTTTTGAGCCCCTTTGTCCTTTTCATGATTTCAGATCCTGAGGCTTTAGAGATGCTAAAAAATTTGAAGGATTTAGTTGGGCAAGGGCAAAGTACCATAATATCCACCAGAGTCCAGTATCACTGAGTCTTACAATATGGAGTAACAATCACTATTGGTTGCTGTGTGAGTCTTCTAGAAACATCTGCTCCCCAATAGATCTTGATAGTTTTAGAATCATAACCTAAGTTCAACTGACATTTCCCAGGCAACTGTACTTTGGCAGTCCTGGAACACAAACAAAAAGCCTAAGTCACAAACAAAAATAAAACAAACAAAAAACAAACTAAACCAAACCAAACAAAAAAAAATTCATTGAGGTATGAAATTAATTTTTATATTTTCTTTTTTGTTTGGTTTTTTTTTGTTTGTTTTTGTTTGTTTGTTTTTTGGTTTTGTTTTTGTTTTTGCTTTTGCTTTGAAGAGAGTAGCGCGCAGCAAACCATGAAAACTTCCAATTTTTGAGATAAAAGCTGCTTGGAATTATGCCAGCCTTGATCAAATCATCTGCCTTTTATTTAAATACATTCTCCTATCTCAGGAACAATATGTTCCTTTCCTTTTTAAATTTTATTCTTTGCCTATAGCATGTGGCTGTAAAAACAAATCAAACCAGTTACTTCATGCAAAATCCAAAGAATGAATTGCCTTCAGTAATACAATCATACATCCACATTTATTAAAAAAACTTTTGTTCCCATGATTTTTAAAGCTCTAGAGCATTTATTTTGTTCATTAAGAGGGAGTCAGACCTATGAAGGCACTCAAAATATATTGTTAAAGAAATAAAAACAAATTGTTGCTAAATGATGCATCTGTAAATGAAATTATTAAATAGACTGATGGTTAAATGACATAAAGATTTTGAAAGTCAGGGTAAGATTAACTGGAAACTCCTACCCAGTCTGTATCCACACCATCCCTTGCAGTACAGACATAGACTGAGTTTCCTATCCATACCTGTCAAGATTCTAAGGTCTACAATTTAAACACTACACAAAGGCATTAGGTACAACAGAAAAGAGCTGATGGAAGATTCCCAGTATTGGCAAATTCTGGTATAGAGCATCTGAGAATCATCTGAGTAGAGGCAATTAACAAAACTGGGAAGGGGTCAGAAGTGCAGATTCTGTGATCTTTCATGCACAGACTTCTCTTGCTGACACTGAAATCAGAAATCAGTTTCTTTGAATGTCAATTTCCCCTCAGATTAGCTCGGGAGTAGGGGAAATGTAAAATGTACCAGAATCAGCATTATGTTCCTCCAACCAGTTGTGCCAATGTGTGAGTTAGGACCGGCCTAGCTCAGGCTGTGTTCAGGCTGACTTATGGTAATTTTCAGCAATCAGTACATGTGACACTGATACTTGGATATCAAGGAGCAATGTGCCATGGGACAGCCTCTGGATAAGTCTCCAACCACATTCAATCACGGCTGTATCCAGAACTTTCTCAGCTTCACTGGGTGCTTCTGCACAAGCTTCCAGCCTGTGATCTGTTTTGCTTTTTCCAAACAGCTACTTCAGAAGGTAAAGGATTATTGCAGTAGATGGCTAAAAAGCATTGAATTTTTTTTAACAGTGCTAAAATGAGAAGAGATCAAAAGCGTTTATAGCACAAAGATAATTCCTTTAGCAACTACTTAATCCTGCAGTTTATTTCAATCTTCTCCACTTACCTATCCTAAAAATAAACCCTGCTTTTTCTCAGAAAAATGTATTCTTGGCATTGCTTATCCATTTTCCACTTGATCTAACCTCAGCTCTAACTTTGACTCAGGTCAAATATAATACTTGCTGCTTAAAAAGTGATTTTGGTCTGCTTTGCAAACATTGACAAACTCAGTCCATTCTATTTCCAAAAGCCAAGTATTATTTGAGGATTTAAGAAAGTTACTGACAGAACCTGGAAATGAAAACTGATGAAACCACTTCCAGGACAATCTATTTCTTAAGCAAAACAAAACCTAGTTTTGTGAGAGTTTTATGGTTGGGTTGTTGGTTGGGTGTTTTAAGGGTATACGACACATTGTGCTGAGCTAACAGAGCTAAATCACTTCTTGTGCTGTTCTTGTAATTGAAGTGAGACTGCATACAAGTGCTAATCAGAAACAGTTCAATAATATTTTACTGGTAAAATGCTGTCTTATCTGTTCTAGAATGTTTTGATTTTGACTTCATTCTTCCTATAAAAAGAACTTTGTAGTGATTTGATGAAAAAAATAGGTATTTCATATTGATTTTCTCACTTTGTTCTCTCCTGTCTCTTTATTTTTAGAGAAAAGTGCATATGTTCACGGTAGATGTTACCTGAAAATTTTGAATTATTAAGATTTAGTAGTAAAATGAGCTTCTGATATTTCAGTATTAATTTGCTTGGGAATTTTTTCTTCACTTCAAAATTCGTAATTTATGCAAATCAGGAAAATAGCATGACAGAATTGGAATGCCATTTAAAGTACAAATTCTATTTCAGTGAAGACCATGTACTGATTTCATTTCAAGAGTCCTGCAGTCAGGTATTACAACAAAATGCATGTGCTTTGTCTATTTTGATTCTAAACAGTTTTACATGCTGTCTCCATTTCCAAACAGAGTCTGAGTAGCTTTGATGGCTTCCCTAACACAAAAGGAACAGAAACAGCATGGGAAGAGGTGAACAACAAAAATGGAAGTGTACATTTTTTTAATTCCAAGTTAATGAAACAATGACTTGTGTGCTCCAGACCAAGTAAGGATTTCCCAATGGCATGTACAGGATGGTATGTGATCCTACACGGAAAATTACTACACAATGTAGTTCATGTACAAGTATGATGTTTCCATTGGCATATATTGAAATTCTCTTAGTTTTAGAGAGTTTTAACCTGCTATAAAGAAAAGGTTTCTATGTATTTTTAACCTTTCAGTTGAGTTGCTTTCAAAATATGGATATAAACTTCTATTAATATTAATTCTGTTACAGAAATATTTCTATAGTTTTTGGATGACAGTGTTTGGTTTTATAAAGATTTGTCAAATGTACATGACTTTACTAAAGTACATGCAATGAACCAAACTAGTACAAATCTAACTCTAGTTTAGAGGTGCCAAAAATACTGAAATATGGTCCCATCTGGCAAAAGTGTTCAGTCTCCAAAATTTTCCTACTTTAAGTGGGAGCTATGTTGTTTCATTCTCTAATAATTCCTACAAAACTGAAATTCTGATTACTGTGTCAAAGACTGTGCCAAAATACCAATTGTTAAAAAGGAGGGCATTTACTTCAATTTTGTATTGAAATATTATGGGTTGGTTGGTACAGAAACAGCATAGCACGTTTGCTCAGTCAAAAATAAGTGAAGGAACATCAGGGCACACTTACTTAAAAAAGAAAATAGCTTGAGAATGTGACTAGAAAATATGAAAATAAACAGGCATGTCAGCCAGTTGAGACATTTCTGGAAGCAAGTGGGTCAGACATCAGCAAAACATATGGGATCAGTCTAAAGTGTGAGGTATTTATAATCAAGAGATGAGCTTCACAGTACCTCCCATGTTCACCAGGGATCACAGTGTGACTGGAACTGACACACTGAATTTTAACAGTTGCATGATGCAGAGTGCATCGAAATACAGCAGGTACAGATATGTGTGGGAAGACTGAATGCAAACCTAAATGCTGTGAATTTTTTTACAAAGCGCTAAATACTCACAAATGTTCTGAGACTTGATGATGTTTAAAAACTTGGATCTGATAACAAAGGCACCTGATTTTACAGGCATAGAAGTGGATGCCAGATCTTTAAAAGTAACACTAATAGTTCTGGTGACATATTTGGAATAGAAAAAATACACTTGGGGCAGTCCCTTGCAGGTGCCTAAGCAGACTTGCACATAAGAGTATGTCAGAGATTTTCTGTCCAACTTCACTTTTTCTACAGTCATCCTTCCCAGGGTTAATTTCCTTTTACATCCACAACTTTAAAGCCAGAATAGCCTTTTCTCATTTAAATTTTTATCCAGTTTGGAATCATTGAAAAGCTAATTTTTAAAGGTCACGGTTTATCAGATTAGCGTCATGTGCACACAGTCAGACATGAGGTGCCCATAGAGGCAGCAACACTTAGGAAAGGTGAAAGTTTCTATTTTAATCTTGAACCTGACATGTCATTAGTCCCAGCTAGAGACCAACTAATGCTCAGATAGGGAGGAGCAGAAGCCACAAAAGTGCATAGTCTGGACAGAATTTATGGCCCAATCCAAAACTCATTTTAGTGCTGAAACACTGTTTTTCCCAAATACAGCAGTCTGAAAAAAAAAAAGTGAGGAGGCTTTCAAGGAGAATAAACAATGTTCATTTGCAGGTAGAAGACCACAAATGGAAGGTTTGTATTCAGAAGGTAAAAAGGAGTAGAAGAATTTCTAAACAATAAACAGGAAAACAAGTTTTTGTTTTGTTTTGTTTTTTTTTTCTATTTCCTTGATGTGTTATGCTGTGACAGAGAAATAAGCATATCCACTGAGCTTATTGCTCAACAACAAGATGATTGGTAGCTTATTAGGCCAATTTAGAATTTATGCTGTCTGTACAATTCCCTGTGCAAATGTTCAGTGCTGCTCATAATGCCCTTTGATATTTTGCAGGTTTTTTCCAGATATTGGGGCAGCTACATGGATATCTGAGGGTCTCTTTGGGGTGAGCTCACTTTGAGAGTAATAAAGCATGGAACAACAGCACACATTACCTACACGTATGGCCAAGGTCTTTGGGAGCAATCACAGGCTGCAAGGAGAGGTGCTCCCCCTCAGAGATAATGCTTTGGATGGTGGAGATAAACTGCCAGTTTCTTTTTGTCTCCAGAGCTCTTGTGTACTCACAAAACTCTGTTTCTTGGTCTGTTGACACTGTTAATAGTATTTCCATATAAGTAACAGAGGAAGATTACCTAAAGGTGAAAAATAGCTTTTCAACTCAAGATAATTTTTAAGGCTTTGCTTCTTTCTCTATGGGATCTTAATATTAACTTTCTCAGAGGCAATCTTAAGCTGAATGCTTTCAGAGATATCCAGATAACTTCAGCCTCCAAATAAAAAATTCCTTGATATTAAAACAGCACAAATAAAAAGTCTGGGGAAGAGAAGAAACCCCATTAGAAGAGTTTGATTTTAATAAAAGGATGATGAAGTTAATTAAAACTCAGTGTCCATGAGAAAAAAAGACAAAGAAAGAGCTTTGGGGTTTTCCTTCAGCTTTGCTCAAGCTGTTCCTATCTCCAAGCCAAATAAATGAGCCAAAATTATACAAGTTGGCAGCTTTTTTATAGCAATGGGATCATCTGTTAAATGGTTAGCTTTGTTTTATTCTGCCGTAATAAGATGGGGAGTATAGTTTCTAAGTTTTCAGCAGGAATTGGGCCAAAAGTTCTCACTGCTTTTTTAGCCTCTCTTCATTTTGCTGTCCATAAATAATACCATGAAATCCCTTTCCCTCAGAGTTACTCCCATGTCTGGACTTATTCATCAGTTTCTTCTTTGCCTGTACAAACTTTAACCTTTCTAAGTACCTTGTGAGTTCTGTGCTTTCATTAATAAGATGATTATGCTTAAAAAATCCACCTGTTTGTGTCCCAGAAAATAAGCATCTGTGCATGCAAATTAGCTAGTAATTGGCTAGGTTTTAAGTAGATGTTAAAACCCAAAATTTAATGAGAACATAATAAATCTTATACTATTTCATCTATTATTAATTCTTTCCAGGCCACCCACTTTTCAAAGATCCAGACCAGGTGCCTCAAGACACAGGTATCTGTATTTTAGACTAATCAGACTAGTGAGCTTGGACTTAGGCCCAAACTCTCCCAGGCACCCTCAGTGACTGTCTGTTGTGATTTGACAAAGACCACACTACTGACACCATAAATGGTTTCAAGCATTAGCACTTTATTATTCCCCAGAACAACCTTTTATACCCTTTTCACATGCACAACACCTGTATGCCATTTTACTCTTTTTTGATTGGTCAAGGCTCATCAGCATTCCATGCTTCCCTTCCTTCAATGCCATTCACCTGTCTCATACGGCTGCAACTTATCAGGGGCGAGATTGCCTGCACACTATTGTTGGAACCCAGGGCATCTCAGAATGATCCAAACCCTGGTCAGGAGGCTTTTCAGCCTTGCCAGAGGTGTCAGAGACCCTGGATTGATACTGAGAATGCCTGTGGCTTTGATTTTAATCCATGAGACAAATTACTAATTTATAAGAAGAGTCGCAAGTCACCAGAGTTTAAAGAGTAGAATAGTAATAATTATAGATGAAAAGGAAAAGATTTGGACCCATGTCCAGGGGGGTTTGAGATTCTGGACAGGGGGGTCTGGGAGTCAAGATGGAGAATTCTTACACGTGGCATGTTATCTCTTCTTCTTCTTCCTAACCTCCAACTTCTTGATGATGTTGGCACTTTTGGATTGGTTTGTCAGAGAGTTGGACAATGTAATGTAAGGGTCACGGATTGGAAATTAATGGTAAACATTGGATACATAGCTGATAGTATAAAAGAATAGAGCTGACCCGGGGAGGACACAGTGTGCCTCGATCTCCCTTGCAGGACACAGTGTGCAGGGCAGACAGTGTGCAGACAGTGTGTCTCGATCTCCCTTGCAGGGCAGAGAGTGTGCAGGGCACAGTGTGCCTCTGAAAGTTTTGCTGTGTTGACCTCAGCATGGCAGAGAAATCTACTTTTGATAAGGAACTAATAAACTGCCTTGAGAACACGAACTAAGGGTTTCAGAGTGCTTCTTCAGCTCAGACAGTAGATGAGAAGAGGACTTTATACACACTGCGGGAGAACCCAGGACAGGGAAGTCTCCAGCATTTGGCGTCCCATGGAGGGCTCCAGAGACTGCCACATCTGCCATCCTCACGGTGAGCCCCAGAAGAAAGACCATCGCACACTATCATCTCTATTCTCTCACAATCCATTCTTCCACCCTGATTGTCACAAACTTGGCTTATTTCTGAAATAAGTCCTTTGGAGAATCTCACACTTGGTATCATTCCTGTGGGTAGTGTTGTTCCCAAGAACTGGATTTGTTACCCAGTGTTCAACAAGCCAATAATTACACATTCAAGAGTGACATTGATTATTTATTTCAGAGTTGTGCAAGCCTGGATGCTCGTTGGTATTCCAGAAATCAAGCATGCAAACTCTCAAAATTTTTACTATTTACACAACATAGAAATTAGTGTTCATTGGCTAGGAGTTACGTGGATAGTTCTCTTATTAATTATTGTATCTTCTATTTGTTAATGACTCTCATTTCTCATGCTAATTAGTCCACATTCTCTGTGTTTCTCTTCTTTTGGGTCAGCGGGTTTCTTGGGTTGGTTGTCTATGACTCAATGGTCATGATCTGCCCCTGCTGGAATTACCTTTTACCCAGCTGGAGCTGATGTCAGCTCAATTGCTGAATTTGCTTTATTAGTTCCTTTCTTATCTTGTGAGTTCTGCTAGGTGTCCTTGCAGCCTGCAAATTCTGCATGTTTTGTGTCCACAAGCAATGGGCATCCCTCTTCCCAAGCTTTGTTAATCTCTCCCTAGGTCCCAGATCACTGAATCATGTCCAGGCCTGTGGAAATCTCCACCTGGGGTCCCCTGATATGAAAACCCCTGAGAAGTTCTGTGCCGGGATTACAGTGAGGCAAATGGGACTTGCTGAATTCGGTCTTCAGGTTGTTCATTGCCTGGCCGACACAGCCTTAGCCTACTTTAGAGAAATGCACCAGCAAGTCAAAAGATGTATGGTTTCAAGGACTTTTATGCAGATATGATATCCAATTAACTTTTAAAACATACCTATAATGTACTTTATTTTTATTCTACTACCAATAACTAATTATTTGTCTGTTCACACAACACATGCCGTGTGGGTGTTTCTGTCCAATGAATTTGTGCCACCAACACTGCAGAAAAGGGAGCAGATGAAGAAGGCAAAGACATCACCCTAGATCCTCCATCTCCTATCTACCTCCATACTAAAATCCCAAAACTTAAGTTTTTCACTCTGTGATAAAATGTACTTCTATCTACTTCGCACACTCACAAACCTCAACTCATCCCAAAGTCCTGGAAGCTTTCTCCATGGCCAAAGGTAAAAAGCTGTGCTCTCCTGAGGAACAAGACCCCTCAGGACAGGCAGAGGAATATTTCCTATGCCCTGGATTCCAACACAGGCCTAAACCTTAGCATTGTTTGGAAGTATTAGATCATTCTATATTTAACATCTGGTTCTCCAAAGACTTGAGAAATCCTTGAAAAGGCTGCATGTGCTGAGATTTCCTTCAGAGAAAGAGAATTTATATATTTACTTTTGTCCTGTGTGCTCTCGGCCCCATAAAACTATTTGATGCTAAAAGAAATTCTTCATGGATTTCCTGCTGTTTCCCTTCAAAATGCATGAGGTCAAAATAAATCAGGTGTGTGGTCTGCCTGCTGTCTCTTTCTCTTAATGAATATCCCTCTCCATATATGCTTTGTTTGAACAAGACAGTTTCTCTCAAGTTGGAATTAACAATCAACACCTCATTTTCCCACATTTGCCTTTCCTGCTGATTCACCTCATTCTGGCACACTGAAATCTGAGGAATTTCAAGTGCTAAAACACTAAGTGGTAGCCTCCAGCAACTGCTGGGAGAAATGCTGCAGCTGGGCTCTACTTACAAATACCAAACATTCAACCAGCAGCTGTACAACAAACAAATTAATTAGTCAGGATCTCTAAGGTTTGCCCAGTGAGGGACCTAATTCAGTCTTAACTAGGATCATTCCCCAGGTTAGTAACAGGCAAGAAGAAAATCAGAAATTCCATTAAATTATCCTTCTGTCAGCCCTAAGCTCCAATAGAAGTTGACAAAACTGAAAATAAATCTCAGACTAAGAAGCTGGTTGGAGGAATCTAGAGGAATAAGGTGATTCTAAAAGGATGACAAAAGAGAAAGATAGCTTTTTGTACACCTAGTTGTAAATAAACTAGGTAGCAGATCAGTTTGCAGTCTGACACAGGAGATCAAGCCATTTCTTAAAAAATCCGAGCTCCTTAAAAATCAGAGCTGCTTGCAGTTGAAAGAAATGAATGATGATACCATGTAGGAAACTGAGAGATAACTTTAACCCCTATAAACTACACTGCTATTCATTAGGGTTCTGGGAGAAGAGTGACTAGTCATCATGATGAAATGGCAAACAGTCTGCACACTAAATTCTTCCAACATCTGGAGTTCTAATAAAAGTCACTGTAAACAGTACTTCACAGTGCTGAAACTACAAAAATAAATCATTTAATCAAACCAACGACAAACTAGGCAATATCCTGAGAACACCTAAACAATAAGTTTTGACAACGTCAAAGTGCTGGAAGACAAGGATACAAATAAGGAAAGAGGTGTTCTTTCCACAGTTTTTGCTTTGAGATTCTCCACAAACCTCCTAGTTACCTTGTGGTTTTGTTTCAAGTTCTGTAAGATTGAGAGATCAATGAGACATAAATTCTGGAAGACTACATCTCTGAGAGTTAATGATGAGAGCCTAAATAATAATTAGTATCAGTAAAAGTGCAGCATTTCATCAAAAGCAAACTCAACTTTCAGCCAAACTTTCATTTCACCTCACAAATTTAATAAATAAACATAAAAATAAATAAAATAAATAAATATAAATA
>VXBU01014508.1:3473139-3494049 GCA_013400315.1 Bombycilla garrulus
TAATTTTTATATATATATATTTTTTTTTTAATTTTTTTTTTGGAAGGTGAATGGAAATTTGAGGCTGTCAGCATAATGTGAAAAGGAATCCCATTGTCAGGAACTCATTGGCTTACACATCAATATTTATAATATATTACTAGGCCTATACCCTTGCTGATTTCACATCAATGCTCAACCTTTTCAATGATAAATTAATCATCCAGCTTGAAGTACTGCAAAGTATTCTAGGCAGTTTATAAATAACTCCTTTCACCAGATTCTCAGATCATACAATATTATCAGGACCAGCAGAGTCATGCCAACATTGGATTTGGCTTGTAACCCCTGCCCCAAGGAACAGAGTCAACTCCATGATACAGCAAAAGACTGATCAGAGACGTCAGTATAGAGGAAATTATAAACAACTAGAATACAAATAAATTGATTAGTTGCTTTCATTTTTCTGTCACAGTTATTATTAATGATTCCTCAATCCTAACACTATGACAAAGGGGAGATTGTCACTCCATATCAGTCTAATGTGCTATACAGCTAACACTATTTGAGAACTAATCCAAACGCAGAGAGGCAACCCCTCATGGCATAGCTTGCCATTCTGTGTTATACGTTCTTATTTTGTCACCTGTATTAGAGAAATTGCAACCCTCCTTTTCCCCAGATCCCCAGATTTGTATAACTTTCTATCATAGTTTCAAATGCACAGGACTGCAAGATCAAATCGTGATGCAAATCCACAACCACACCCATTTTTTGCAAGGTCAGCCTTGACGTACAACACATCAGGTATATTCAGTTCCCTGGAAGGGAGGAGGACAGTTTATTTTTATAGAGGACTGTATTTATAATAAGAAAACAGGTACGGCTCTACTTTTTTCCATGGACTTCTTACCTACAGACAGCGGATGCAGCTGAGGACAGTCACTGCAAACTGCTGGCATCGCCAGCATTTTTTAATATGTCCAAGTAAACAGCACTAAATAATAAAATAAAAGTAATAAAGAAGAGGTAATAAAAGAGGCAGTTAATTTGTGTGATGAGGGAGCAGTGTTATCAACTTGAAAGCATTCAAGTCTATCCTGCAAACATGGAACTAGCAGAAGAAACATAGGGTCAGAATGTTATTCAGATTACTCTGATGAGATTTGTAAGTCATACTGTAAATTTAAAAGAGGTTATGCACCAATTATTTTGATTTTATTAAAAAAGTTGATTTTAGTAAGAGTTTTTTTTACTGAGAATAGGGTGAGACACTGGAACAGGTGGCCCAGAGAATTTGTAGGTGCTCCATCTCTGGAATTGTTCAAGGCTGAGTTGGATGGGGCTTGGAACAACCCTAGTCTAAGGTGTCCCTGTCCATGGCAGGAAGTTTGGAACTACATGATTTTTAGGTCCTTTCCAGCCCAAACCATTCTATGATCTTATACTGCCTTTGAAATGAAACATCTAAGTGATAAAGATGTAAACTGTTGGTTGCTGAAGGATTTGATCCATGTTTTAGTAATATTACCACACCCTCTCCTCCCAAACTATGCTGGGTTTCCCACAGTGAAATCAATGGACATTTCTATCCTCTAATACTGACTCTCTGCCTGGAGTGAAGTATTTGGAGATATTCCTATGACTGGCATTTCACCTTAAAAATAATTTTTTTTCTTTTTTAAGAACAAGAAGTGTTTAAGTCGGTACTACTGGCCAAAGAAAAGGCCAGGGCAAAAACACATAACAGAATACTTCACCTGGTCTGTCTCATTGTTGTCTCATAAGCTAAAAAATCCTAAAATGTTATTAAATACACCAAATTCTTTGGAGTTCAATTAGACTCACTTCTGCCATATGTGAAAAGTCTTTCTGGTTAATACTATCCAATGGAAGAGATAATCCTTCTCCTCACTTCTCTGCATTGAGAGGAATGTTCTTTAGTTTGTGGTTTTTTTAATACTTTGACTAAATGTTTTGGAGCTTTGTAGCATTGATCTCAAACCCCAGACTTAAAAAGCTCTAGAGCCAGCAGTGTAAAATGCACTGATCCAAGGCAGTTTCTTTTCAAATAATTATTAACTGAACAAATCTTAATAACAGGAATTGAAAGATCTTTTTCATCTTCCTACCTCCCTATCTCTCACGATAATAACTGGCTGCATCACTTTCCAGGTACCATCTCTTGTATTTGACTAAACTATTACAAGAGCTTTTTGTCCTTTGGATGTTTAAACTCCCTCCCAAAGTTTTTACAACATGCAAATGTCAGACTGATTTTCCTGTTACATCACAATTTGCATTTCAGATCCACTGTCACCTGATCTCATGAGTTAATTAAAGGGTATGAAATGAGCAGATTATTTTCATTTATTATGAATTCCTATTCAATAATTCCTGACTGAGCTTGAGGTGACTGAAAGCTGCTACATCTTTGGGAGTTACCATGCTGTGTGCCATTTAAAGGTGAAGCCTCCAAGATCCTTCCTGTATAGCATTGAGCTGAAAATATTTTATTAAAAAAAAAAAAAAAATCCTTCATCCAGAATGTCCCCTGAAAACATGGACAGGAGAACTTACAAGAGCATCCTTACTGTCTTCCTGACCACACAAAGTACTCTTTTTCCAAAATAAAGGTGTGAAAACACAGGCCCTGAACCTAGGATCTGGGAAGCATTCCTGCATCCCATAGTTTAGATGTAAGCTGTCTAAGGCAGTTTGATATGTAATAGCAAACCCAGCAGTGAGTCATCAGCTAGTTTTGACAAAAAGCTCTAATTAGGATCGTATGGTTTGGAATAAGAAATGAAGGCCATTTTTACTCCTGCTCATTGTATTTATATTGGAGTGTATGTGATACCTGCACAGGGACATCTAGGTCATCAATGAGATTCAAAATCTGGCATGAAAGGCATAAATCCTCACTACTTGACTTGAAAGAGCAAATCTACTAGGTGCACTAATAGCAGGCATTTGTAATTCACTAGGCCAGCGTCTGGACGCAAAGTCATGTGCACTGAACCAAGAAGAAAGCCAAGAAAGCTCTGCTGAGGCATTCACACTGGGCCCTGAAGGCACACAGGTTTTGTTCCAAAGATTCAGATTTATTGTAGAATTATCTGTTCCTGCTCTGAGGGACAAAATTTGGATCTTCATGGTTCCTTCAATGTTTAGAAGCTTTAGGAAATATTTGCTCTTCCTGGTCAGAAAAACAACCCACAGGAGCTGCACATTCTGCCTTTCACAAGGTGGAATAGATGAGATTTTCAGAACTCACATGAATTTACATGAACATGCTATGTTCAATAGCAGGTGCTCTGCTCCTATGTGATCCGTCAGCATTCTTCTCATCCTAGGACTGAATCTACGCTAAATCACAGATCACTATTTTGGCAAAAGTAATGGATTGTGCCCACTATGCCAGAATGCAGAGTTCCCCTTGAACCTACAGAGTCCATTTGCAGAAATGCAGACACAGAAATAGTTCTTGATAACAAGAATTATTATTACAGGTAATTCTTGATCAACACAGATATTTCTCTCTGGAGATTTCTCTCCACAAAACTCCCGTGTTGCCCACTTACTCAATTAACCAGAAAGAGCTAACATAGTGTCTTCTCTGAAGAAGTGAGAGAAGGCAAAACAGCTGTTACCTTCTTTCTTAAGTTGCACATCTGCTCAACTAGACATGCTTGGAGGAACACACTTTATTCTCTCAGTAGGTCTTATGAACTTATTACGCACTGAGCTATAACACCCTGGCTATAACTCCACAGGCAGGAATCCCTGCTTCAGCAATCAAACCCTTGTTTTTATTCCCATAGCACATATTTTTTGTCTGTAAAGTGAACACAAGGTAAGATCAGACACCACTCCTGCAAGTTAAGACTTGAATTCCATGCTACACTTTGCCATGAGTTTACCTTATGAAATTTATGCTTGTTCCTTAGCCACTCTTGTCACTACTCCTAAGTCAGCTTCTATGTCACAAAGCTGACAGTAAGCCTGCCCAGCACTGTAAGCACACAGACAGACTATGAATAACTAGGAAAATGACACTTTGAGTTCATTACATGTTGGTCAAAGCTATTCAGCTCTCACTATCTGTATCTATGACCAAGGACAGATTTAAACTGACCTAAACGGTTCTATTTTCTAGTATCATTTAACTTATGACACATTAACATGTGCTTTACATGTGTGTGCCCCTTCCTTAGCATGAATAATTCCATCAGTTTAGTGACACAAAGAAGGGGTAGATGTCCACGTGCAACCAACTGCTTCCTATTCAAGAGTCCTACATATCCAACACTTTAGGAAGCCAATGGATTTTACATCCTTATTCTGCAAAAGATGTGCCTGTGTTTGTTTATCACTACCATAAGTAATATGTTGCTTTTTAGTCTAAATCCTATTTATGCAAGCATGAAAACAGAGACACACATAAAAGAAGGTTAGAAGTTCACATTTTGAGTTATCTGAAGGTCTTATTACAACCAATGTGAAACCAGGAAACATAACTGAAAGCTGACACTCCATGTGTCATGTTCTGTCACGTTTTATTTTGTGTGCGTGTGTACATGTATATGGGAGTGTCACTTTTCCTTTCTGGGCTTTTTAATATTAATTTTAAAATGGGACTCATATGCTGGAGCAAAATGGAGAGACGAGAACATAAACACAAACTGACAGTGTCCTTAGAAACAATAAAGGTAACACCAGCAGGCACTATTGGCGGGCACTATTATCTTGACATGGTGCTGTGCTTCTGTCCCCTGGGGCTACTTATCATGACCTTTTTAACCACAGTGCCAAAGGCTTTCCCTTGCACTTTCCTGCTCTATGGGAACAGTGCCATTGTGTCTTCACCTTACCCCACTTTGGGTAACGTGGCTATCTCAAAATCTCTGTTGCAGACTGCAGGAAACCACAGAGGATTATTTGGCACATTGTGAGATAGAGACAGCATGGAACAACCTTTATTACTTCCGGAAAAAATCTCAACCAAAAGTGCCCAGAATGCTTCACAAATACTCAAATGTACAAAAAATTAAGCATGATAGAAGCCTCTAAAAATAAAGGGATTTTTTTGTACAGGTCCACAGAGCTTCCATGTTGATGTAACTCCTGCCCCAAAAGAAGGCCATGGTCCACAGGGAAAATGGAGATCCTACCAGGCATGAAGAAGTTGTGAGAGCAGGGATAACCCCCTCCATTGCCTCCTCTGGCAAGCAGTGTGAATGAGGCCTTACAAACACCATCAGTGGTTAAACAGACAGTGAATAATGAAGAAATTATTGCATAAGAATACCCTCAGTACCGAGGGGTGATACAGCCTCCTTGCACTGACCCTCTCTTTTGTGTCTTGTTAAGCACTTAAAGCCAGGCTGCCTGGATACCTGTGGGTAGGAAGAACTTAACGAAATCACAGATTTCAGAGTGAATAAAGCAGAAGAGGATTGAAAACTTGCAGCGATTAAATGTCTCTGCTTATTCTTTCTTATTCTTTTCCCAGACTGCTGATCTTTTTCCGATATTCTCGAGTTTAGAGTTGAAACCATGGTGGGACTTAATTGTTTCACAAATGCTGTGCAGCAAAGAGCAGTCAAGGATTGATCTGTGAATTTAGCTTATATTTTTCTTCTTTCTTTTCCTCCAAATACATTGATTCTAAGTGCCATTGTGTTTCATTACAAAGTAATTTAATTTATTCTCTCTGGCCATCTCTAGAATTTTTTTCAGTCTTGCTACTTTTTCACTTATCTGTCTTCACTTGAATGACGTGGATTTGAAATGTTATTCTCCAGATAATTTAGTTTGCATGCAATTTTCTGCCCATGTTTTAACCTGTAGATCCTTTTTTATTATAAAGGAGACCTGACTGGCATTTATAATTTTCAATGCATTTTCATTAATTAAGATGTGAGGGACTTCTTTTCACTCTTTCTAGGCAGCACAGAAGTGGCCTCGGAATTAGATACGATGAATGACACACAGGAGTATGACTTCAGGAAGCTAAAGGTGCTGGTAACAAAGATACTGTTTTCAGATAATACTCCTTCTGTGTCTGTAAATATCTGTCTTCTTTCATTTTTCCAAAATCAGCATGCACTTTACAAAGGGCACTGTGACTCTTCAAATGTGCTTATATTCATTCATGTCAGTGTTTAAAACCTTTTCATCCTTCTCACTGCTTTCCAGAAGTCTGGCTCAGGAAACCTGGTGATGATCAGTATTTTTTGGATCCTGAATCCCAGAGACTGTTTAAAGCCATGGCAGTTGTCTTACAGTCCATCTGATAGGCTTACTCATCACTGTGCAAGCAGTGTGAAGCAAGAAAGGTAAGTGTCTGAAGTCCTGCCAGAGGACCTAATAAATCTAGCTCTGGCACTTTAGATGTTAGAGTAGGGTGAGCAACATCCAGAGAAAGATATGCAGGTAATCCCTAAGCAGGGAGTTAAGTCAGTTTAGCAGCCACTTGATAAATATGGAGCTTGGGTGTAAAGGATGTATAAATGACTAATAGAAATAAACACCTTCAAAAATGCAAAACCAGCTCTTCAACATGGGCTTGCACTGTTATCTATAGTTAAATAACCAGCTAAATAAATAAATAAATAAATGTGATACAAAAGAGACTTTCAGAATAAAATCTACTCTTGACTAAAAAGAAAGGCATAAAAATACCTTTATGTGTACTTTTCAGGATTGCAAAAGGTAAATGAAAAAGAAATCCATAGAACTTTTTAATAATTCAAGGAGTGAAGTGGCTGAGTGATTTCAGTAATATATTTTCAATTCTCTTTCTCTGTTTGGGTATTATCCTTGAGGAAGTCACTATTTTCTTCAGTATCTTTTTTATTTAAAATTACTGCTCCATTATGTTCCTTGCATGTATCCTATATCATGTATTTGTTCTTGCACTGAATGAATACCAGTGTTGGAATCAACATTTATCTCATTAATGTTTATTAAATTAATACTATCTTCAGAAATATTCCATTTTCTCAGCTATATATTTTTAAGAAGAAAGCAATTCTGAATGGACTAGCTGATCAAACTCACTTGAAATATTATTTTATTTTACTAGAATTTTTTTCAGAATTTTCTGAAGGAATTGTTTTTGCACTAAAAGAAATAAGAAGTGTAACTTTTATCATTTCACAGGTGAAACACTGATGTTATGTTACTGAAATCAGCATTATTCAGTGATATTGATTGCTTGCTAGTTTAGCATATACTCTGTGCTGTAGCATACCCTGTACTTGAAGATGGTTACAAGTGATGCCTATAAAATTTTGTGAAGATCCCTCAAGTCAACTCAGGTAGGTTACACAACCAGTCAGGGTGAACTATTGTTTCCTTACCACCTATCTGTAATCCAGGAACAGAAACTTGATTGTAACAGGGTGGCTTATTTCCTTCAGTTCAACCGTTTTAGCATCTTCCTTGCTAACTGTCTTTTATTTCATCGTTGTCAGGGGTACATTTTTATTGCATAAAGGTGGCCTGAATGGTACTTTAGATCAAGTGGCTCTATGCTGTGACAGAGCTGTGGCTGAGAATTCTCGTTTGTGAAAATCTTTCAGACTGTGTCCTTGTTCATACCTGAAACAAAAATGAACCCTTTCATAAATCAGTGGTTATTGTTAGCCTTAAAAACAGGACAGTTGCAGTAAAGTTTCTAGTTCCAAACAGAAAGTTTCAGGTCTGATGTGAGAAGAGTGGCCAAAATGTCCAGAGATGTGTCACTTAGCAGTTAACACACCCTGATGAGGGTGTGAGAGCAACACTAAATTTTGTTAATATTTGAAACTGAGTTCCTTGTATCTTATAGTTTTAGATGCCAGATGCAGAGCAGGAGATTCAGTTTTTAATTAGAATTATTTGATTGAAGTTTATTCAAGAGAAAGCAGAATATGAGACCAACCAGATCTTCTAGTCAAGCAGAGTACCCAGGAAGTATGGTATTGCAGTTTCCATTCCCTAACTAAGGAAGGTAGAATATGGTATTTTCTACAAGATTCTGGAGGAGTCACATGTTTGGGAGTTCTGTAAAACACAGACGACATCTACTTGTTTTCAGAGTGATGGATCTGGATCAGACAGGATGAAAATTCATTCTTTTCAAAGGTTGTGTGTGAAGACTTGAACATCTCTCTTTTTCTTGCTCACTTTCTTTATCTCCTAAAACAGGGCAAAAGATGTCGCTATTTGGCTTCACAATGGAAATGAAATTTCAGAAACAGCTGAGAAAGGGAAAAGAGCTCACACTGTAGGTCACTCTATGGGTCTTCTTTTATTGAAAACAAAAGCAGAAAGCTCAAAAGGAACATGTTTACCCTTTTGGCGCTAGCATAATATGTGCTTTGGGGCTAGCAAAGAACACTGCATTCTCTCAGAGATCAATTTGGTGTTCTGATGTAAATCATCCAAATTACCTAAGGATGACTTAATGACTGGGTTTTGTTTATTTTGTTTTCTTTTGTTTTGTTTTATTGTTTAAGTGAATAGTAATGTTAATGTGTTGAAAGCAAAATTCTACTTTATCCTTATTGCTTTAATACTTCCCTCTGTACTGACTCTTTCTCAGCTTTCTTCTCTTTTATTCTGTGAGAACCAGCCATTGGAAGAGCTGCTTTCTGTCTGGGGAGAACCATTCAAAGCATCAACTTCTCTGCACAGCTGTGTGGTCAGAGCTGCAAGATGGTTCATAAATCCCCAAAGCAGATACATGAAGGCTATTGCTCTAGTACAAACTTCTGCCAAAAATAGCGTGAGGCAGAGCAGTCACAGGGAGGCACAATTAGGGCCCAGAGGAACTGCAGCACAACAAGTTCAAGTAAAAAAGGTCATTCTGATTCAAGCAAGATGCATAAGCCTCTCTTACAAAGCAACAAGCTGCACTTTTGAGTCTCCTGGGGCTTCATGATAGTTTGACTGGTGATGGTCAGAAAAGTTTCCAAAAAATCAGCTTCAGTCAGAAAAATGACAGTCCATTGAAAGTGAAGCATCTTGCAGGAATGTGCCAATTTATAAAAGTCTGCCAGCAAAACTCACCAGTTCTCTGCCTCTCCTCTTCTTTGTTCATCCACCCAGCTGCTGAGATGCTCCATGAAGGACTCATCACAGCTCAGATCTCCAGGGCTTTTAAACCTCTGGGATATCTGCCTCCCAGAATTGCTGCACACCTTTTATTCTCAGGAAATTTGTTTTCATCAGCAGGGAGAAGAGGTTATTGGACAAGCTTACCACAGTGTCCAGAGCCCTGCTGATGGGTTCCTGGTCACCCTGCAAGCCACCAGCCAGGATGAAGTACAAGGAACTCTGTGTTTCCATTCTTCAGCCTGGCTACTGGCCAGGCACTAGTTCCGTCACATGGCCCTGGCTATGTGACCATTGAAACTTTGGGGAGCCAATTACTCTGAAGGCACAGCAGTCACCTACCCCTGTTAATTTATGGCTGAGTGCCATGAAATTGGTCAGAAATAGCTCCACTTTGAGTCAGCAGGTTTCAAGAATTTGGAGAAGCAAATTTTATTTTAGAAATGTCAATTTACAGCATTTCTGAAATTATGTACTCTGGAATTTGATTTTAACAAACACCTTAAAATTTTGGTCTCTCTTTCCAAAGATGGAAATGTTTCAGATAAGTCAAAATTTGTGAAGAACAGGAGTGTAGTTTGCTGACCTACTGTATTTTTTTCTAAAGGGATAGCTCCATAGGTTGTAGAAAGAATGAGTTACTTTACTGCCCTATTGTAACATCCCAGCCCAGTGCCTGTTGCTAAGAGAATAAAAAAAAATATATCAGCTTTAAAGGGAATGAATGACTGCAAATAAATACTTTTTCTACAAATAGAAGACCTTGTTCTTTTTCCATTACATCAGTGAGATTGTCCTCAGCCTTTGACTACACAAGATGAAGATGTCACTTGCATCCACACCCAGAGAAATACAGTGGCGATAACAAACAGGAATTTCAAGAGAAAAGTGGTAGTTTTTATTCATAAAATCTATTATCAGCTTGAAAAAGCCTCGTGCAGCAAATGTTGAAAATGGACAGAAAACATGATCTCCAACCCTCACATAGATCACTTGCCCTCCTTAAAACTGCTTGCTTCAAAGCAGCCTCTGCATCATACATCTTGCCAAGTGTGTGTTTCCAATGTGATAGCAAGACAAAGAGCAATCCAGTGTTCCCAGAAAGTCTTTTAGAATTATTTGGAAAGTATCTGAACTGGACCAAGCACCTGGAGAGATTCTGGTTCCATTTCTGGCTATATGGCATTATTTTAGTTTATTTTTGTAAGTCCTTGAGGAAAAGGCGTACTGATTCTACAACAATGCCCTTATATCCTCACTGAATCCCCTTTCTCCCCCCACCAATAGTCAGTCCCCAAAGCCTAAGTCATTCACTGTGTCTGAATTTCATATTTAGCTTTCAGGACATGGAACAGTGTGTGAGCCATTTACAAGTACTGAGGGAATGCAGTGCAAGTATTGATTATCTATTACGGTTCTCTAACATTATGCTGGATTTAAATCATGCACAGAGAAATGAGCTTGGCTAAAATAACATTTCTTGCTTTCTCCTTTTATCTTTTTCCTAGTGCTAGCAAATCTTTGCTCCCCAAATTACTTTGCACTAAGTTGCTTTGCATTAGCTGTTCCCCCTACAGTTTTTCATTGCACTCAACTTTAGTACAGTTTCAGTATTTTCTGGTTCAATTTGCAAATATACAGAGAGAATCTCTGCCAGGAAGAGCTGCATTAGGCTAAAGATGCATAAAAAAACCCAGATGAAAATAATCCGTCAAAAAATGCTTAAAACACAAATGACATTTTTGTCAACATTTTGAATTATAGTCTCCAGAAAGGATTACATCTTTCTAGAAGATGTGATTATTTTTTTACAAGATAAACATCTGACATTTGGAGTAGCTAAACTTAAATACACCATCCATACAGTACATGTAGAGACGTTCTTTCTATCCCTGGAACCTCTTCAGATCTAGAATATTGTTCTGAATGCCAGAGCTTGGACTTCTACTCACCTGAAAACTCTCACCATCATCATTCACTATTTTATAACTGATAGGCAATATCTCTGGTTAATTTCTAAGCATATTATTTATTATTATTACTACTACTAATAATAATAACTTGGAACCTTCTCAGTTTTGTCACTTGTGAGAGATGTTAAAGGATATTGCAACAGGTATTCATTGGTAACTACCATTCAAATGTTCAACAGCAACAAAGCTCATTATGGCAATGTGTAGGAAACACAGCCTCTGCCTATGAGTACACTCTGTAAGAGAGTGACAAACTGAATCAGAAACCTCAGCTCTGAATTCCATATGTAAAAACATCTGTGAAATAAAGCAAGCAGCTCCTTCTCACAAACACAATACAAATATTTCACCAGTCATTCAGAGGGACATTTAAATAAATTTTACATTGTTACAGAGCAGTAAATATGATGGTGAGACACATATTAAATGTATGGTTTTAATGTCAGCATAATATTTATTACTTTTGCATGCATTCATAATGTAGAATACTTCAGAATTTCTTCTTCTACCTTGTCACTAAAAGTGAAGGCGTCCTAATGGAATTGATATGTTTGGTCAGGTGGCAAAGTGTTAATTATTTTTAAGAAAATATTAATCCATTGAATTCTAAGACAATGAATTTATTCCAGGGAACTGAAAAAGGTCACTGTGATATGCTTTGAATTAGCAAGCCATGTCTTTGGAAAACACCACAAAATAATGGTTTCCTGGATGCACTGCTCCACAGGTGTCCTGGTAGTTAAAAGCTTAAAACACAAGAAATAATCCCGGGGAGAAAGGAATGAAATTCTACTGTTTTGTTGCAATTTGAGCAGAATCCACATTTGTAGAGCTAATTTTAACCAAAGTCTAATTCAACAGTTTTCCTGAACTGCGAGTCTCTTGTCACAGTGGTGTTTCTATTGACCATAGCTTAAAAGAAATTAACACCAATCTGACTCAGAGAAAGTAGCTACAAAGATGAAATGAATACAGAAAGAAAAAAGAAGTTGATAGCAATGAATATAACTCAGATATTTGCAATTACAGAAAAGTGATAGGGGGAGGAAAAGGATATCATGGGAATAATTTCTAGATGGAGAAATTTAGCAGATCAGAAAGAGCTTTTAACAACAAAAAGAACATTAATGTAGCCCTGGCTTATTCCTACCCAATAAAAGTAAGACCATTGATAAAAAGATAAAAGACATATAAATTCAATAGACATTTCTGTTCTCTGCTTGGAAAAAACAGGTAATGTATTCTGTTCTCAGCACCTGGTGGTATTTCAGTATCTTCCTTTCTGCCAGGAATGTAAAACTACACAGAGAGCTGCTACTACTAAATATATTTAAATCAGCACACCTATATAGTTGTTATGAACAGGCTTTGAAAATTAAGAAGTTCTCTCTTTGTTGAGTTTTAACCAAGCTTGGAAAACTGGCATATTTAAAGAGGATACTTTAAAAATGCTACTTTGTGTTCATCAGAACTTTAAAAACAATTAAAAGCTCATAAACAGAGTAGATAAAATGTACTTCAATTTTATTTCTAAAGGTATGATATGACACAGAACTTTTGATCTCAAATTACTGCAACAAAAAAATCAAGAAGGCATATACTATGGTAATCAAGATTTGGCTAGTTTTCTTGCAGAAAACGGAGACATTTAAGAAATAAATGGTGGAAAACTCTTATGAATTATTTAATGTTAAGAAATTCTAAGGTTAAGAAATTACCATAGGGCTTTGCATGAAAACAGATGATAAAATAGGGAGTCAAACTTTCAAAACATCTGGGAAATAAACAATTAACTCAAGAAATCCACAAGGTCTCTTACAGGCAGAAGATCAGGTGAAATAATCATAATATCCTTTCAGTTCTTGTAATTTATTTATCTATTAATTAGGCCTATGTAAGTGGGGATTTGATTGCTCCAAGGCACTGAGCTGAAAGCTTAATTTACCTGGTCTGCATGGACTTATTGTACCAGATGTACATGAAATTGCACTTTGAGTTTTAAATATATGTTAGTGACCCAGCAGTCAGGTCAGCAAGGGCAGGGAACTAATAAAACAGCTATGACACCGACACCTTTTCAGGTATGAGTCAGAATTTATGACAACTGAGCATCTGCCACTCAGTTCAAGCATATATTAGCCAATACCTTCTGTTATCATAAATGTGATGGAGGTTGTAACATAATTAAGAACTGCTTCTGCAAGTCTGAAGTGCTCTCTAACATTTATCTAAGATTTTTGGACCACATTGTTTCCCCAGTGTGGCTGCAGGAAGTAGTGATGTTCTTTGAAATGGTTATGTTCATGAAAACGCCATAAGTTTAGCAACAATGGCTCAAATATATATGATGGCACTGGGAATACACATTTCATCTTACCATTCAGTAAGAAGGAAAGAAACAAGGGATAGCATTTTTCTTCTGGAAGATAAAAAACATAGAAGGTAATTCAATATTTGTTTTACTATTTCTTAAATATCTAGTTAGCATTTATATTACTATTTATGACCATCGAATCTGCAAAGTCCTCTTTTTTTTCATGCTACATTAAGAAATGGTTCCCACTGCTCCTTTAAACTAAAATTATTTTTAGTAAAAAAAAGATATAAAATGCTCAGTCTCCCATAACCTTGGCCAAGTGTGCTTTCTTCATTGCATTTCTACAAATGCTTTACAAAAATGCCGAGTAAACTGTTAACAGCTAATGAAAATACATGGTAGAGCTTGCTCTTCTATACCTTCTCTTCTCTTTGATATTTTATTTTTTTATGTCTCCAAAAAATGGGCTAAGACTTCAGTTTGTCCTGAGGGTGCAGAGGAAAGCTGCTAGTCACTTCCTTTTCCTCTTGAAGCAAAGCACCTGGTTGTATCATTCCTGGCTCAGATCCATGTGTTTACTAGTAAAGTAAGGCAATGTCTCCTCCAGATGCAGCACCTCACACTGAGCACAGACCTCGCATCAAACATTCACTGCTGCATACTGTGGCTATTACTTCTTCAGCTCATTTTATCTGAGAAGGGTTTGCTCCACCACTACCCCTTGCACAAAGAGGAATTTGCCCTTGCACTCTAGTAAAACCATGGTTAGTTTTTCTCTGGTCCTTCTGCAAAGATTTATTGCTTTATAGTTAACCTTTGTCCTGCAATCATCATAATATCAGATGAAAATAGAAAGGAAAATATTCCAGTCATATAGAATACATCAAGAAGGATTTAACCACAACCAGTTTGTTGAAGGCAAATAGCATGCTAAAATGTGTAGAATTTAGTCCACTTCTAATTTTTAGTCCTAGTTTCTATGTTTTGAATTCATGGACATATCTTAATTTGGTATTAAAAAATCTATTTGGAGAACATGAACACAAAATTTTGCTTCGGGGTTAATATTACTCTATTTAAAAAAAATTCCTGACCAGATTTAAATTTTTCAAGTTTTCCAAACTGAAATAGATAAGCACATATTCCAGATTCTCCCTGGATAATCCTATGACTTTTTTTCCCTCTTGCATCAGGATTTATTATCCTGTGGCAGTGACTTTTATAGGATGGTAGTGTTATTGCTTTGATTTAGATTCTTTGCAAATACCACAGCCTATTAAAAGCATCAGTTCATCAAAGTCCACAGTATTAATTTACCAGGAATATCCCCACAGGATTTTTTAAAATAATTTTGTATTATGAAATCATGCTTCAAACTGAACTAACAGAAATCTAATTATATATGGGAGCATAGTGCTAATTAAACCATCCACTCCGGCATTAAGGCCCACTTGGGGGTATTCACATTGGTAAATTGCCAATTTAAGCTAAATTGCAGGATATAATATCCAAGTATTTGCAAGCCCTACCTTCCTGCTACTTTCTCTCCTTTGGTCTGCTCCATAATAATAAAGCACAGAAGACAAGAAATCCAAGTACTTTTCAATTATTGAAATTTTCTTTCAGTGTGTACTGGTGTACCAAGGATCAATCTAAAATATTGAAGTTCCCAGGCTTGACTCTTCACATAGTTAAATGTAACCTGGTGTGTTCTCTAACACACCTGGCCTGTCCCAGGTCATCTTGTCTGCCCACGACTTACCAAAGAACTAAGGAAAGCAGTTGTGTGCTAATGCATTCTCAGACCTTTGTCATTTGCCAGCAGAGGGTCTCATTTCAGGAGAAAGGGATTCTCAGCGCTCAGTGGTCAAAGCCACAGCACTGACATGGCTCATGTAGCTTCTCAGCTTGGAGCCTTCATGATAGAGGGCAAGTTCTGCAGTAGAACAGCCATAAAAACCCTCTGATCAATCCTGTTGGATCTGCAGTCTCTGGTAGCACAAAAGCCGAGATCACCTGAGCCAGGCAGCTTTGATCTTGTTTTCAGTCATTCAGACTGAAGGTCTCCTACGTAATAAGCAACTCATGTATGATAAACTCACCTGCTCTTCTCTGATATTTTGTTCAGAGAGAGAGAGAGACAGATTAAAACGAATTCTCAGAGCATTCATTTTAATGAGAAGGGAGATGATTTGGTTCCAGTAAGCCAGTATTCTGCTGAGAGATACCAAGAAAGTGACATGACATACTCAAGACTTGATTTCAGAGCAAGGATAGTGGTGCAAATCTTTTGCTCTGAGAAAGTTGATTAGGTCACAGATTCCTTACCTCTCTGACTAGACAGAGAGAAGGATGGATGGAGAAGAGTCATGGCAATCAGTCTTTAGTTAGTAGTGACAGCCTGAGGACTAAGAGAAAATAAGAATAGATGGAGAAATCTTAAAAGATTTTGTCTAGGACTGTGTATGCATTATATCTCTTATCTCTCCAATATCTATTTATTACACCAAATTTGGCTTCTTGGTAACTCCTTGGCATTACTATGAAACATGAAGGGCATTTTCATCTCTTTAGTAGACAGATCTGTAGTCTGGGACCTTTTCAACCCATTCATAATGTTTCCTTCCAATAATGGATGCCTGGAGAGATCCTAACTTTAAAAGGTTTGTTAGTGATGTATCACTACACAACACTGTGTTTCCATACAATAACTTACCAAATAAATGGTGTCAACCTTGTTCACAGTTTGGCTGACAAATCCCTGACGACAGCCTAGGGAAGGAAGTAGCACTAGCACTTCACAGGTAGAAATGCCCAACACAGAGAGAGCAGTGAAACACTGCCTAATGCACAAGGGCTCCAAGCCAGCAAGGGGAAGGCTTTGACAGATTACTTGTCATTAAAGCACTAAAGTGTTGACCAAAGCAAACATAGATCCTCAACAGGGAAAATAATCTTGTATAGGAAGAAGAAGAAAATTTCTTCTATATATAATATTATTCTTTTTTTTATTTTTCTATTAGTTGTGGTAGTCATCAATTTCCCCTATGTATTTGTGTATCCTTTTCTTCTTTGGGAAGTTCTATTGTTTTGAAAGATGCTAAGCTTTCATATGTCTAGAATGAAAATCCTGGGTGAAAACATGAAATAAAAATAGACATTAAGGAAAAAAAGGCATGTCTGGACATACCTTATAAAATTAGATTTGCTTGACGCTGAGACCCAGCTCTGAGTCTTACAATTTTTGTGAACTTTAACAGTCAAGGCTGAAATTTATTATCCTGAACATTTGCCCTAAGCTTTATCAGTGTCCTGGAAGAGGTGAGGAGGAAAACAGTAATGAGGTTTTTAAATTACATGAGGTTGGTGGGAACAGTTTAAATGAATGAGTGCAGGACTTCCATTCAGAGGGACATAGAGAGCCTGGAGGAATGGCCACACAGGAAATTCAATAAGAATAAATGCAAAGTCTTGCAACAGGAAAGCCTGTAGTGGTACAGGCTGGGGACTGATGGGCTGGGGATCAGCTCTGCAGGAAACAATCTGGGTATTCAGGCAAAGAATGAGCTGGGTATGAGCCTGCAGTGTGCCTTGGCAGCAAAGAAGGCCAATAGGACCCTGGGTTGTATTTACAGCACAACCAGGAGGTTGAGGATGTAATTTTTTTTTTCCCTTACTTGTCAACCACTACATTGTATCTAGGCTACTGCATCCAACTTTGGGCCTCCAATACAGATACCAAGAAACTGAAGGAATTTCACTGGGACCACCAAGAAGTTCAGGAGCAGGAGTGCTTGTCCTATTAGGAGAGACTGAGGTGAGGGGGCTTGTTCAGTTTGGAGAAGAAAGACAGGTGGCAGCAACCTCCTATTACCTATGAGGAGTTATTTTTATATATATAGATATGTATGTATGAATGCATGTATATGTATATGTATATGTATATGTATATGTATATGTATATGTATATGTATATGTATATGTATATGTATATGTATATGTATATGTATATGTATATGTATATGTATATGTATATGTATATGTATATGTATATGTATATGTATATGTATATGTATATGTATATGTGTGTCTCTAACTTTTTCACAGTGGTGGATGGTGAGAGGATGACAGACAATAGGTACAAATTTAAACAAGGGAAATCTAAATTGGGTGTAAGAAAACACTTTTCCATGATGAGGACAGCCAACCAGAGAAGAGGTTATGCAATCTCTGTCCTTGGACATGCTCAAGATCACATAGAAATAAAACCCTGAGAAAACCAGCCTGATCTAATGGTCAACTTTCCTTGGAGCAGGAGTTTAGACTAGAGATCACCTGAAGTTCCTTCTAACCTGAATTCCATGATAAACTCACTTTTTAAAGTTTCAATCAGAAGACTTTGTTCATTCCCAAGAAAACTCAAGTTCTATAGGGTCTATAAAGGTGACTTTTTCAAATTTTTATTTGAAATTACCTCTGTGTTGGGGATGTTCCCTTTGCTGTTCCATTAAAATAAATTCAAGACAGAAAACCTCTTCTCAAACTGAGGTGCTGGGAGCATGCTGCATATAGGCAAAGCCTTATAAAATTAGGGCCTTGTTGCCCTTGTAAAATTGTGGCTCAGGGCTGCTACTTAGGCTAAGTAGAAGGGAATTATGGGAGAGTGATTCAGCTGGAATAGGGGTAGAGAGACATGAGAGATGTGAGAGGCACTGCCTGACTGCCACGTGTCCACATCATGTCCGCATTGTGATGTATGGTGGTTGGTTGACTTGGGCTTGTTGTGCCTTAAGATTATGTAAACTGACAAGCAGCTAACTGCTTAAAAAGGCCTGGTTTTTGCAATAAAGAGACTCTCCTTTGCACCTGCCTGGGTACTCTGAGTCACTCTGCTTTGTACAGGAACAAGTTGGAAGATACCAAGAAAGCTACCGGAAAATGTCCTTATCCCATCCACCAGTTGCATAAAAAGAACAGCGTTGAGATTTACCTTGCCTACCTTTGGAAGTCTACAGTGTAGGTGTTCATTTCTGATCTAGTCAGCCCATGTTCCCTTTATAGCTGAGTGTAGGAGTTAACAGCTGGTTAGTTGAGTCCTGCCTTGGATGACTAGCCTAGACATAGAACTTTCAGGAGGTTTAAATTAAATTAGATTAATCTCATGACTAACAACAGCTATCTAGCCTGTGTTTGGTTTTCTACACATTCCCTTCCCCCTAAAATGTGACCTGAGAGCAGTTTTATGTTATCATATGACTTTCTGTAAAATCTAAATATTTTGGATAAAGGCAATATTATTTTAATCTTGGTTTGAGTCTATTATTCTTATTTTATAGGTGGAGGACTGCAATTCATCTGCAATAAGAAATACCCATAGACATATTTGTCTAGGGCTGTTGGACTCCAGGGCACAGGAATATCTTCTGTGCCTGTCCTGAGAGATTTTATTCCTCAGGAGGGCACAGCTTTTAGTCTTAGGCCATGGAAAAAGCTTAAAAGACTTTGGGAGGAGTTGAGTTTTTGTGAATGTATATGGTAGATAATATTGTAGTTTGTCACAGGGTGAAAAAGAAGGTTTTGGATTTTTTTAGTATTGGTAGTGGTTGGGACAAAGATGGAGGACTTTGGGGTGTTGACTCAGTTTTCCCTTCTTCTTCATCTACTCCATTTTCTGCAGTGTTGGTAGAGAGTGATTGTTTAGACAAAGTCACAGTGCAGATGTTACGTGGCTGGCAAATAATTATTAATTGGTAGTAAAGTGAAAACATAGTGTGTGTTAGATACATTGTAAAACTTAATTGGATAAGGTATCTGTATAAGAATCCTTGAAACTGTCCATTTTGTGTCTTGCTGTGCAGGTTTTTCTGTGTGTGCTGAGCCTGTTGTCATCTAAGGCTCTGAATTGTGATAAGAAAATAATAAAGAACTGAAGACCGAAGCCAGTGAGTCCCACTTGTCTCATTTTCAGCCCTGGCACAGGACACATGAGGGGTTTCCCTGTCAGGGACCCTGAATGTGGGAATTTTAAATCCTACATAGGGCCACTTCATCTCCAAATACCTGTCCTTATCCTTGTCGGCTTGAGTTAGTTTGATGTGACCTTACAGGAGCCCTTTACATGGCCTGAAATATGGTTTCAACAACTTTTTACTAAAACTGGGATTTACACATAATCCACTCACACACTGGTTGCAAAACATTCCATGAATGAATGTCAGCAGGGAAGCTCTATTTATCCCCATTTAACAACAGAAAAATTAATACATTAGTTTTGATTGTGGCTTGAGGAAGGATTCAAATTGTCATGTTAATTCTCTTAAGTGAATTGACCTCACAAGTTTTTTCTCAGCCAAGGGAAAATGTGCTTTGAATGCTGGACAATGATCCTGAGGACTAATAAATTTCCTAATAAAAAGCTAGAAATAAACTCTAGGAGGAGAACTGAATAATTATCAAATACCTTTTTTTCTCCCAGGAAAAAAATGAATCTTAAGAAAGTTTCAGGGAGAAACCAATGGGAAGTGAATGGCATGACTGATCCTACAGTGTATGCAGTGAAAGTGAAATGGCCACAACCTACAGCATCTCACATTTTCTCTCAGATCTCTGAGCTGGTTTCTTTTCTGTCATACATTTGCATGAACAGCATGAGTCAGATCTTTGCCCTGATGTTTTTGGAATAAATGTGTCACTGACCACATTGCTGTGAAAAGATGAATCTTACAAAAAGGCAAAACATAGATTTGACTCATTAAATTACAGCCTGCAGAAGTCATCTGCTGAAGCTTGCTCAGAAAACACTCAGAGCATTCTTGTGGCCTTCCTCCTCCTCCAACAGATCCAGGTCTTTCCTGGGCTGCAACAAAATTGCTGCAACAAAAGGGAAAAATTTCAATTTTTTATTTCATGCAAGGGATAAATGTTGTCTTGTGAAATGTTCCACTTATTGGTCCACATAACTACACAAGAAGAACATTCTTTCATAGCTTAGGTTCAAAGAACTATAAAGAGTCCTTGTGCAAAACACATACACCAGAAAAGCATTTAAACTAAACGACTAAGAGATGATCTGCAAGAAGACAATATGAACCTAAGAGTTCTTGTAAGAAATTAACAAATCATATGCTTTGCAGAGCCTAACTGCTTAGATCTGGAAGTTCATATGCTGAAACAAACTCTCAGCTGTTGGAACCCAGGGGGTTCCTATGATGCCTTTGGCCGACCCAAAACCTGGTCAGGAGGCTTTTCAGCCTTGCCAGAGGTGTCAGAGACCCTGGAATGATACTAAAAATACCTGTAACTCTGATTCTAACCCATGGAACAGGTTGTCAGCTTTGTATGAGGAATTTCAGGTCACAAAAACTTAGATAGTAAAATAGTAGTAGTTATAAGTAAAAAGAAGGTAATTTGAATGTATGTACAGGGGGGTTTAGGGCCCTGTACAGGGGGGTTGGAGATCTGTACAGGGGGGTCTGAGACACAAGATGGAGGATTTTTACACGTGGCATGTTATCTTGTGTTCTTCTTCATAACCTC
>VXBU01014508.1:3496834-3532008 GCA_013400315.1 Bombycilla garrulus
CTTCCTTGGCAGGCATCTGTCTTTCTAAACCAAGACAAGTGGAAAAAAATTCCACCACTTCTCCTTCTCTCCCGCTTCGCTCTCAGATCTAGTTTTAAAAGCAAAGAACTCAATATCCAGCATAAACAGAACAGGTAATTGGGGATACAAGCATCATAAAGTCACCCTAGGTCAATAACTGAAAAGGCACGTGCAGCTATTTACCAGACTCTGGCAGGAGATGGTCTCACTTTCGTTTCATCATAGGCTGAAGGTGTGTCACAGGCTCCACCACACAAGTTCAAAATTCTCAGTCGCTGCAGAATTCCAGCAACTCAAATAGGAGTGTGTGTGTGTAGGGGTATCTTTCTTCCTAAATCACAGGTAAAATCTTTTTAATCATAATTCGCTGTATTAAGGCTGATGGGGCACATTTTTCAAACTGCTGTAAATATGCAACTTTTACTAGTTGGCAGAAAAACACGTTGGTTGTTTAGAGATAATAGATGTAAAGAGTTTGTAGGAATGAGCCAGTATGTAGATAGTGAAGAGAGGCACTCAGAAAGGAAAAACATTCTCAAAGGATATTTTGTATTCTTTGGAAAACCCTCATCCATATCCACTATTTTTCCAATACAGTGTAAAGAAGAAAATCACTAGATCCAGGACTTGAACCTCTGTACTCTCATAAATCACTCAGATTTGTGTCTGTAGAATGAAGTGTTGTTACTTTCAGGCTCATAAATAATTTCATTATTTATGCAAAGTGCAGTTTTTCCATACATGTGGAGACGTACAGAAATGTTCATGTATCCAAATGGACACAGAAAGATGAGCACAAAGTAATAGTCAGCAATCCATTCCTAATGGCCAGGAGTCTAATTTTAATCAAAGAGTTCTTTGATTTAAACACTTTGCAGGTAGGCATGGGACTTCAGTAGTACAGCGGTTAGGGATGTTTCTTTCACCTAATCCAGCTGAAGATTACAAAGCCTCTTTGAATGGCAACTCCTTTCACTGTCCAGGAGCTCTGATTTCCTCAGATGAACACTACATCCAAAGAACCCAATAGATTTGTGTTGATGTTGGGGGTTTTGTTTGATTGGTTAGGATTTGGGTTTTGTTTTGTGGGTTTTGTTGGTTTTATTGTTTGGGGTTTTTTTTTGGTTTGTTTTTTTTTTTTTTTAATATAAGCACTCTGTTCTAATATACATGTTCCTGACACTTAAAAATGTCCAATTTGTTTAAAAATCTGCTAAACAGAATATCCTCAGTCATGAGCTACACATCCCACCAAACACTGCTATTATGTACTATTACCATATATGAACACTTGTTTGCTAAACTGAATTGGAGCTTTGATTTGACTTGCTTCGGTTGGAGTGAGGAGAGCAGAGGGTGGGGAACAAATAATGAAACAAGGAGAATGTGGAAGCTATTTTTTTTCTGTTCTTGCAGATGTGTTTCTTCATTTACCCATTACTTTTTGCATATGCATATGTATGTGTAATGTAGGTTTCAGTGCTTATGTAAGCTTTTGTTTAATATACTTTAAAGGCTTCGTGAAGAATGTGGTCTGAATTATTTATCACTACAGGAGCTATTAAGGCACTAATCACCCTGATATCTGAATGCACTTTTTATAGTTTATATTAGGTCATTAGTACCTAAAAAGAGAGAGGAAAAAAATGCATCATCCTGCTCTGCAGTACCCCAGTACTTTGCAGCTGAAAGGTAAAGGGAGTGCTTTTGATCAGCCAACTTAAAAAACAGAAGGTTATTGCTTCAGAGCAGCCTACAAAGGTAGAGTTACAGTCCTTGAGTACTCCCAAATATACTCTGGAGTATTTCTGAATAGAAACTAATTGCAAAGATAGACCTCTTTTCCAGAATGCCCTCCCTCCTTATCTTAGAATCCTGGTCCTAGAGATCTTATGAGTAAGACATTATATGAGTAGATTCATAATCAGGATAACTGAATCCCATTCCTTGGTCATCAAATTGATGGGGATGGTAGAGCTCTCAATAGTTGTGTCTCTGTTCTTGTGAGACCTGCTGCCTGACTCCAGGCTGTGAGTGGAATATGTAGGAGTTATGGGTGGAATATGGAACAGTCTTCCTGCATGATGTTATCTTCTGGTGTTGGATTAAGAGCTATTTTAACTTTATTTTACCAGGATCTCAGCTAAGTTGAACTATTTTTCATCTGCTCCAGGCTAAAAGGAAGCATAGAAGCAATTACTGCAGTAGTTGATGTGCAATCACCTGTTAGCTATGCTACTTTGTTCATACATCTAACCTATTAGACAAGTGTAATACCAAGCAAGATACCTTGAGGTAATTCCCAGCTGCCATAGATTAAAAATAAAACCACAAGTGTCTTGCAGGTCTGTGTCCCTAAAGCATAAGCAAGACTTCTTTTTTAATCGTTAGAGAAATCAGTGTTTTAGGGGCAAGCAGAGAAGGGTTAAAATCCCACATGATTTTATGCAAAATGCATGTGTTCTCCTGTCCTACTGATTCTAAATTTTGGCAACAGACTGCCAAAATAACTGCTGAGCAGACTTATGTTTTTCACAGCATCAGCAATCAGACTGTTGAACTTCCCCTGCATCTCTTTCTCATCTTATATTCTGGATTTATTATTCACATCATGAAGCTTCCCTGGCACCATACTGGACTTGCTGCTGCTTCTGGTGTTGCATTTCACTCATGTTTTCTCTTTCTTTCTTTCTCTTTTTTTTTTTTTTTCTTTCTTACTTTCAGTTTTTTGGGAGTTTTTTCAACTTATTTTCTTAGGAAAAGATAGTTTTTACTAGTTTTATTTTGTTAGTAATCTTGCCAATCTGCTCATGATTCAGGAAATAAAGCAGTACAGCAGAGCATCATTTCAGCTACATTGAATCAGCTGTGTAAAAATTCACACTTCTCATAGTTTTTCAGAAAATAAAAATATCATTATGACCGTACTCAACCCTGACAAATCACTAGCTAATAGTACAAATTTGCAAAAACATATAAGATGAAGGCAAGTCTACAATGAGACTTCCTTACCATAACATCCAAGATTTTAGCAATGTCTGGTTTAGAGATGTCCTGGGACAAAGATTGTACCTGCATCTTTGAACTTTGTAGACTTCAGCAGACTTGTCTTCCATGAATATATCTATTCTTTCCTGAACCAGCTTATAATTTGTGGCCCTGCAACAATCTGAAGTAGTACATCTTTCAGTTTCATTGTATGAAAAATGCTCTCCTTTTAATTTCTTAATTTAAAAACATCCATCTGATTCTTTCACTGCATAGTACTTCCTCTACATTATTGGAGCATGTGTAGAGCTCTACCAAACTCCCCTTTGACCATCTCTTCTGCAAGCTGAAAACTCTATTGAGCTTAACCTTTCTCACACAGAAACCTGTAGTCCATCTTCTGTTTTTATACTACAACTCAGCTGATTTCCCCTGGACTACACCTGGGCTTGATACAGCATCTTTACTTCACTACCGTCAAGATTGGAGGCCAAAATGTAGCTATCCCACAATGCAAAAAACCTGATATATATTTTTAAAATAAATGTCTTAGACCTCATAATTTGATGAAAAAGTTACAAAGGAGAAAAGCAATAAAATTTTTATTTCTTCCTTGCTAAGTGTTCCATGTTTCACTGCAGCAGTGGGTTTGAATGAAACAGAAAGAAATTTCTGTCAACAGTTCTTGATTTTATTTCTTGTGATAAAGTAGCAGAGTCCTTCTTTTTAATGTAGGAAGCTCAAAGGCGTGCTTAATATTTGCATGGAATTCTTTCTCAAATTGCAGATAAAGATTCCATGAAAGCATAAATTAAAAGGAATGAAAGAAAAAAACACTTGCAGTAAGTAATTTAGTAAGCAATTTAGGAGTTAATAACATTATGTGTTAGTACTGATGAAGAAATTATTTCAGGAGCTTCTTATATGATTACATCATACAAACCTTGTAAATGGATATTCTCTCCAGATATCAAAGAACAACATATGAAAACATTTGTCCTTTTCTGTACCACTGGAATTGTTTCCATTTCTTGAAATTTTTCTCTTTTCACTATTCAGTTTAGTAAAATGATGAGGTAAGCCAAAGGACGTAAAGTACAATGCTTGGTTAGCAGAGCTAAGGTAAGTATTTTAGGAAAAAAAAGCCCATCAATCCATGAGAAGATTTTCTATAGTAATATAGAAAATATTACTGTGAGATAAACATTACATTCTGTTTAGGAAAACCAAATATGGATTTATGTCATCTATAAGAAGCATTGATATGAGGGCTAAAGATGTAATTTTTCCCAGATTCAAGTTGTGCAAAATTAACATATTGGAGATGAAATATGAGTACTTTAAAACTTGGAAACTTAGCATAATGCAGCAATCCAACAGAGAAAAGGCAAACTCAAGGCAGAAGAGCAGTGCCAGATAAAGATCTATCAGATAGGAAGAGGAGGAAAACTTATACCAACCAAAGTGCGATTTCTTTCTTTTTCATTTAAAATTAATACAGAATATCTCTCTATTTTAAGCAGCTTGTGCATTTATCCTGCTGCCTATCAAATAATGTAAAATCTTTTGCAATTGGCACCCAATGAGCTAATCCTTGGTGCTGTCTTCAGACAAATTTAAAAGCCAAAGAAATGTCATTCCATCAAAGATTCTCAAAATCTAAAAATTTGCATTTTCCTTCTGAAAGAAATGCTTCAGTCTAACCAGAGAAACTGTGGAGGGTGGTACCTTTAACACCTCTGACGCCTGTGTTGAAGGTAGCCAGGTGCAACAGAAACACTGAAGGAGACTTTGAAATAATTTTCAAGTATGCACCCAGAGGAAAAGAATTAAAAAATTGCTCACCAAAAAAAAGGTAACTATTTATGAGGTCATGGAGACAATTGAAGTCTGAAAAGTTTGCATCCATAAATGACAAGTCAGACTAAGCAAGGGACACTAGTTTCCTGCGTCTAGCTACAAGCTACCGTTCTCACTTTGCCCAAAACAAAAAATTGTTGCATGGATATGCAAATGGCAGGGTTTATGCTGGGTTTTGGCTAAAGTTTAATCCATAGAGGAGTCAATACTCTGATCCATTTTGCAATTAAGCCTTGTTAGTAATTAGTGTGTCGTTACCAAATCATTAAAATATAAAATACAGGAAGCTTGTGAATATTGAAAACAAGGGAAACGATCACAAAGGAAGCCAGAGAAGTCCTTCAAAAACATCATCTTTGTCATGAGACTTTAAGCAATAGAGTTATCCCAAACCATGGAGAATGTAGCTGGTGGAGGAATAATGTAAATAGCAAAAACAAACCAAAGCATTTGTGCATATCTAGGAAACTATCTGCGCAAAAGGAGAAACAGTGAATAAGGAGAAAAGCTGTGAGAACTGAGAGGTGAGACAGGCCTGACAATGATACTGCATCATTGCTTTAGCTAGAAATCCATCTGTCCCTCATCTCTGATGACAGCCCCAACTTCTGAGTCATGGATGAATCCTGTCCCCACTCGCAGTGATATTTCTAAATTTATATTTTTCTATTGAAATTTTTTTTCTATCAAGTAGGAGTTAAGGAATTGATACAGAATTTAACAAGTGAACCATATGGCTTCTGCTGTTCAAAAAGTCAAGTCAGATGGACTTAGCAACAGTCCCTTCCAGCTTTAAAATCCTTTAGTCTGTATAGAACAGCTTCTCCAACTGTTCTATCTTAAAATAGGAAAGTGAAGTCAATTTTATGTGGTGGCTGAGATCCCAGCTCAGTCTCCTGACATACAGACTTTACAAAACCACAGGTTATATAGTCTCGCAGAATTCAGGGGAATTATCCATTTGTTGTATGGACCCCTGAATCTTAAAAGAACTTATGTTAAGTACACCTGCAGGTTCAGACTTTACGCTTGAAACCCTGAGTGCTTAGGTTTCTCAAATTGCCTTTACACTTCTGTGGGTGTAGGTAGAAAGGATTAGAAGATTTTCACCTGCCTGAATCCTGTAGGTGTCAGGGCTATCCATTCCTCAATTCCTTTCTGTTGGTGCAATTAACAGCTTAAAAATGGCACTTCAATCTGTTTAGGTAAATCATAAACACACAGAAGTTCAAATCACAGAAATTTCTAATGGTAAATAAAAATTTCCAGAGGGAAAAAGATAACTTCAAACTTAGTTTATATGTGGAAAATGACCCTGCACTACATCTCTGGTCTTAAGGGAAAGCAGCACGAAAGGGCTTTGAAGGACAAAATTGCATCTCCTGTTATCATCTGTTTGCATTTGATCTAGACAGTATGAACCAGGCTTGTGTATTTAAGCAATAAAGCCAGGATGTTCAAAAGAGGACAACAGCATTATAAAATGGTTGTATCAGCACTTTACATTTTCACAGAACTGGGGAATTGGGGAGAGTGGGGGAAGGGAGGAACTGGCACAAAGACATCTCAGGATATTAGATTTAATACTTTCCAAGATCAACCTTATACAGCCATTTCTCTGTAGTATTTCCCAGCACCTGACATGTTTTCCATTAAACCTATAAACCTCTCCTTAATCTGATAGTGCAAATATTCATGTCTCTGATAAAGGCACCATGCTGTTGTCTTTTCTGTATTATTTCTTTCCTAGGCTATATAAATGTAGCTCCCTATGTCTCATCTTTCAATCCTTGAACCATATTTATGCGCTAGGGTTTTGGTTTTTTTAAATTGTTTTAATCCTACTAGTAGTTCTCTAGTTATCATTGCTTTTTTCTTTTTGCTTCTTTCTGCACTTCTCTCTTCCTGAGAAGCATCTTTATCTTTGGCTCTCAAATCACTATTCAGTTTGACCATGCAGATGTACCTGCCCCCGAGCCAGACCCACTGCGATCGTCACAAAACCTGAGTTCATCTTTCTTGACCACTTAATCATCACCTTCATTGCTGAAAATGACAACAAGGGTGACAATTAGCATGAATTATGGTGGACACCTGCTTGGAAAAAATAGTATCTAGAAAATCTGAGAAGAAATTTTCAATCAACATGACTTGGTGACCAAAGAAGCAGTATTGGGAAATCTCCAATGTGTGTAGACAAAGAGAGAAAGCAAATGTGCAAGACTTACATTCTCCTCCCACTCTAGAAAATATCTTCATCACTACAGCACCCAAAGGAAATACAATTTAATGAAGGACATATTTGAGTCGTTGCAACAAAGTGTTTGGATTTAGAAATGTTGAGGATTCTTGTTCCTAAAGAGACCTGAAAATGAAAAGCTGTGCTACCTCTGAATTAAAAATGCAATGAAGTTTTGGCCATGTGGAAAAAGTTGAGTATTTCACCTTTTATAAATTCAGTAACACAAGAAATACAGGCATTTAGTACAGGACTGAATCCCTGATTTTTGCTTGGAGCTCTCCTGCCTTGACTAAGTGCCTCCCAGAAACTCATTTCACAGAATAATTGCACAGGCATTAGATCAGCATGCCAGCACTACACTGGCCTAAACTGAGAATTTATGATGGAGAAGCATTCTGAAAATTTGCTTTTGTACTGGTAGCACTTGGAAGATGCTCTGGGCTTTTGATTAATACAGGGAAACTATCTTACCAAAAAATGACACACAATGCATTAAAGTCCTTAACTATAAAGGCCTTCTTGTAGAAAAACTTTTTAAAGGAAATTAAAGTGAATCCATGAAATCTGCTGCACTGTGAAAATCTGTGAAACCTTAGATTTTGTCATCACTGAAGAAAGAATTGGTTATTTATATAGATGACGAGGACATCTGTATGCTTGATAACCAGACATGATAACCTACATAATTTAAGACGCATAGAAACCTCCATGTCTTTATTACCAGTTCTGAATAGGGATGATGCTGTCCTGAGAGATGTCTTTACAAATGTCCATCCTTCAGACACTTACATTACTCATTGCAGAATCCCCTTTCACAGATAACAGTGCTTAAAAAAGTGTTATAAAGTAGTTTTGGAGTGCCAAAATGATCAAGCCATGGTCATTCTCCATTCAGAGAGATCTGGTTGGCATGCCTCTGGATGGGTATGTGAGGACTTTCCTAATCGGTCGCTTTGCTCTCTCTGTAGGTTTACCTAACAAATGACTGTAAAGGTCTGTTTATGAAGACACAATTCAGACATCTGTAATGTCAAGTAGCAGAGAGTGGATAGAAAGACTGCTATGCTTTCCTTACATGCATAGCAGCCCTCTTCTCTTCCTGGTACCAAAGGGAACATCAAAGAGAAGGCATCTAGAAACCACAGATAATGAAGACAGGTAAGTGGCTTCAACTGATGCATGCTGACTTGTGATATGCCTCTCTGCACTGCAGCATGGACCCAGCCTGCTACAGGGAGTAGATTCACAAGCTTTCTCCTGGCTGACAGCTCTGGTTAATGCAGAAATCTTCTCATGTCTACTCAACAAGTGTTTTAAAGCTTCCCAGGGGGATCAGTGCAACTAACCCACCATGATTTACTCTCTAGAGGTTTACTCTGCAGAGCCCTAAATCTCTTCAACAGTGATTTTCTGGAAGGATTGCTGTGTAATTATCACTTTCAGGAAAACTGTTGTGAGTGCTGTCTGTAAACACTGGAATGAAGCATCTTGTATGCATCACTTGGGCACAGGATTCACTTTTGTGAAGTTCTCAAAAAGGCAAAAAAGGACTAGCCAATGTTTCTGCTCTTCGATTGGCAATGATCTTGTGAGGGCTGCACAGAGTTAAGACATTCAGTAGTCTGCAGTTTTAGGTCCCAAGATGTGCTTGGAGACTCTGCTGAATCCACATTTCACCAGACAGAAGGTATTTCTGGTGCTCAGACTAAATATTCTTTATCAAGATGTTTCCTGGGTCCCACCCAAAGCGCCTTTCCTTTTTTGCCTACTGTGTACTGCAGCCCGCAGATCTGCTTTACAGTACTATCTCAGGGGAGGGAGGCAGAGGGAGAAAGAAAGGAAAGATAGGGTAAAATTAATTTCGTTTCAGGCAGGATCAGCACATACTGCACATATTATAGGGGGCCCATTTCTCCACAGAACTGCTCAGATACCATTGTGAAGGAAGAAGCAAAATCATACATGTTGGGATACGCAGACAGAGAGATGAGAGCATCCATTTAGTCCATGCAGTCCCTGAATTTACAATAACTTAATTCTAAAGCTCTGTATCATCTACTGACATGCTAAAAAAAAAAAAATCAAAACTAACCTAAGAACTACTGTCCATACCAGAAGATTTTATTAAATTCATTTAGTAAATAGCCTGTACCATTTTCAGTGATTCGTGTTGCAGCAGGAACTAGCTTGTAACAGGAGCTGCCAAGATATATTTAGGCAGTAACAAAGTGAAATTGACTGTTTTCATGATATTTAAAGTACAAAGCAAACCATCATAAATTCTGCTCTCTGTGTATATATACTGCCATGTAGGCACTGGCTGTCCATATTTTAAACAGCTTCAAAATCAGCCCATTTGCAATGTTTTTTATTTATTGACTATATCACAGATTGGTTTTATTTGTTTGGTTTTGGTTTTGTTTGATTTTTTTTTTTTACCATGCAAGCAGGAAGTAATACTGTTTAGTCCACAAGGAGCCTGAAACTTTGAGAACTTCTGTGACAGAGTGGGGATATCTAAACAGTGGGAGTCCTTAAAGCTGTGGGGTCTGCTGCAGAAGGTTTATGTAAAAACAAGCATGCCACAGAGAAGCAAAAACTGTTTACTGAGATTGTTTTTAACTCCATCTCCCATCTTTCTCCTCAGTCATTCAAGCATATTAAAAGGAAATTAAAAATGGAAGTTCAAGAATAGCTAGTGGAAGAGAAAATCTGACCAATTAAAAATTAACCTGCATGCTGGAAAATAATTTTCCCTATAAACCAAAATTGCAATTTCCCTTGTTTCTCTAGTAAATTAACTGTAAATATTTAACCAGAGTACTGGCATCACAATGCCTGTAACATGTGCCATCCCCTGCCCAGGAGAGGCAGAACAAATGTTGCAGAACTAAAGGATCCCTGCTGCTCGCTGCTCTGTGAGACTGCTTGGCTCTGCAGCCGCCCCTTCCACTTGTGCCAGCGCTGCTATCCCCAGGCAGCTGCAGGGGGTGGTTCCAATGCCATACAGATGAGCCAGGAGGTACCAGGTGCTTCTGTTGGTGCACTTTACATCAGATATGAGCAAAAGCCAGTGGGACAGCAGCCCTTCACAAAGAGTACTGTGGTCTACTATAGCCAGGTAAAGTAATGAATCTCCTGCATGTTGTAAAACTAAAAAAATCCGACAGATCCTTCATGGACACAAAAATGAGAATGAGATCATTGACAAGAAATAATCTGTTATTTTTCCAAAGAATTTAACACTCACAAGTCTTGCTAAAGTCAGTGTTAGAAAGAGTCATGTGAAGCATTTAGAAAATCAGACCATAAACCAGGTAGCAGCCAGGTTTCTTTCAAAGACAGCACGGTTCCTTGGGGTATACTCAGTAATATTCTGTCCAGTCTGCTTTTTTAGATGGCATATGTAGCAGAGCCTCCACCACAACCCTTGGTAACTATCCCATAAACTAACAGCTCTCTTTTTCTGTCGTTCTGCCAAAGTGTTCCCTATTAATGCATTTATCCTCATCCTATCCTCTGGTATACTCACTTTAAAATCACTTTGTGAGACTATTTGGGACCTGCACTTCTAGATACTCCAAGACAGCTTCTCCTACACTTGTTTAAGGATTAATTGCTTCCCTTTTGTAGGGGCACTAGAAAGAGAGGCAGCAATGCTCTGTCCTTTGTGCCTTTGGCATACAGTAGGGATCATGGCTGTGCTATGCTTGGCTAAGGAACAGGCATGGATAAGATGCATTATTCAGGGTATGTTACTGTGGACATTAAAAGTGCATAAGAGCAGTGCCTACTCCAACCTTTTTCCAGGTAATGAGTCCTGCTCAGTGATTCCCAATCAACATAAAAGCTTGTACTCTGTCCTCATATTTATTGATATCAGACTCACCAAGTCATCCTTAAGGAAGCATAGATGTGTGTAAAAATTGCAGCTGAGAAAGGCTTCTAGCTGACCAGACCTCAATCAGGGGACACAATGCAGCATACGCTAGGATGAGTTAAATGCTAATGGCTGAAGCATGAGTGAAGCCTTTAAAAAGAAAATCAGATCACAAGATGACAGCTTATTCTGATTCCAGCATTCCCTCAAATTGGAGCAGAAGCCCAAACCTTCTGGGGCACAGAAAGCCACACAGAGTAACTATTATGGCTCATTCTGATATTAATACCTATGAGTGTCTTAAGGATTCATCTCCTTCTCTGAAAGTGAAAATCTATAAATATTGACAACTCATTTCACAAGGAAAGACTATAATAAAAAAACAAACGTTTCCTTCCTAGTGGTAAAGAGTACAAAACCAAATTTTCCTGTTCTTTGGTTTTTTTTGATGCAGGAAAAACACTTTGTCTCTGAAATAGCCCCCCTTTTTGCCTCAAATGAAATCCCAAAGAAGGAACACCTGAGTTAGCAGTGTCTCTGCTCATCAGAGTCATTAGACAGTCTGTGGGGTCCTCCACAAGCAGTAATGGGTTTTGCAAAGTGGTTTATTTCAGAATAGCAATATGATTTTCTGCAGTGCCATGGTGAATGAAGGGGAGCAGGAAAAAGGTGAGTCTTAATTTGACTTTCTTGGTTAGAACTCCTAAGATTTTACTGCAGTGATTCTAATAATAGGTAATCCTTTAGATAAAAGGTAGCGTGAGTTTGGGACTTCAGACTCTATTTGTGGCTCTTGCTAATGGTTCCACTTACAGAACAGTGTCTTCTCTAGGGCGCTGATATTTGCCTCGTAAACTTCTGTGGGAGGTGGATAATTTAGAAAGAAAGAAAACAACAACAAACACCCCCCCCCAAATAAAAATGAAAAAAACACCAAAAAAAAACCCAACCAAACAAAAACAATAAAAAAGTGAGCAGACCAGTAGAGCTGGAGGGAAAAAATAAGGGGATGGGAGGAAAGGCTGTGAACAGTTTTTTGTCTAAATCCCTGAGTGAGTGTGAAGAAATGAGCATGGCCAAAAAAGAGGAGCAAAGTCAGTGGAGAGTCTAGAAAACAGGATTTATGAGAAATACCTGATAGAAGTGGGGTGGTTTAGTCTGGAGAAAAGAAGGTTCAGGGGAGACTGTGTCATGCTCTACAAGTACCAGAAAGGTGCTCTTGGCAGTGGTAAATTTATGGTTGGACTCAATAATCTTGAGGGTCTTTTCCAAGCTAAACAATTCCATAGAAATAGAGTTTATCCAGTCTCTGTATGTTGCAAGTATAAGGCCTCAGCATAGCCAGATTTTCAGTGCATTCATAGTCAAAATGAAGAATTATTTAGGAAACAGATAATTTCTGTGCACCCAAAGCAACTTCTAAATTAGCTAACCACTCTCTGGGAAGTTCAGTTCCAATGTAACACTTCTCAAAGAGACAGTACATTCTGACAGAAAAACCACATTCTTCAGGTCACTAAGCTGCTTTCACCTTCACCCTCAGAAAGCTCAGACTTTGAGAAGAATCCTGGTGGGTGGAAGCCTAATGTATAAACTCACAATATAAGCCTGATTACAGTGATTATACAATGTTGTACCTAGCTGAGTTTATTCTCTTTTAGCTAATTCAGAAAACCACTTGGGATTTATTGTTGAAGTTTCCTAGAAAAGTGAGGTATTACAAGCCCCTGAAGCTGCAGCCTGGAGCAAATGCATCCTAATATCAGAATAAAAAGCAGAGAGAAGGAGAGGTTGTGCCTTAAAGCTTGGCACACATAAGTAAGTCTATTTCATCATTCTTGTTTGAAATGGGAGACAAAGTCTCTTCCTATAATATGATGATTGCTTTTGTAGAAACGAAGAATAACTCTTCCGTTGAGAGCAGTTTTGCCTATTTTATCAGAAGAGTTTTCTTGCGTAGTGAAGATCCCCCAAGCTGTTTCACAGAGCTCTTCAGAGAACTCAGAGAATAAAATAAGGCAATCTTCTGCAGGAGTACTAATTTAGCAGGGTCATGTAGCACTCAAAGCAAAGAGATAAGGCATCCTGAGAGTTTTGCTGGTTTTCCACCTCTGGTATTAATTTGCTGGGTATCTTTGGGCAGCAGAATTCATCACTGCAAGACCCACTTTTTAAAAAATGGGTCACTCAACATTTTCTTACCGCATGGAAACTGCTGAAATGGGTTGGGTAGAAGCACCTATATCATGAAAGATAAATGTTTCCTCATTAAACAGAGTGCTCAGATAGTGAGAAATCTAAGAGAAGTTCAAAGGAGCTCTGTCAGCTCACACTACTTCAGACAGAACCCTCTAACCTAGGATGAGGGTGCATATGACAAACGCTCATCTACCATCCTTAAATCTCTTGAGAAATTGAGGACTTCAGATCCTTACCTCACTAAATTACATCCCAAAGTGGCCATTGTGTGGACTGAGGATGAATTAATACTTAAAAAGAAAAGCAGATATATAACTCAGTTCTGTCTCAGCAGCAGGATAAACATGCTGTATGGTAGCTACTGATCACCTCGGCTGGCAAGGCTCAGTGAATCACGGCCCCTCCACTCTCTGTGCTGCTGTGTGATGAAGGGCTTGGCCACACCACAGCAGAGCTTATCCTTGTTAAAGTAGGAGGGTGCCCTGCCTTAGTCAGCAAGGGTCTCCCTGCACAGAATTAAAGGCCAGCATGTACTTAAGTGCTCCATGCCTTGAGGGCTTAAGCTCTTATCCAGCACAAGTCTAGTACTTCAAGAGTCATATTCTGCTTTCATTTAACACTGATGTAAGCATGAACAACTTCACTGAGATTAGTGGCATTACTGTGGCTTATACCACTGTGCAAATAATACAAGAATTTGACTTTATTAACTCTTTCTTACTGTGCTCAGCTCTTCTGAAGATACCTTTTCCAGAAATTCTATATTTCTGCTGTATTATTTGGGGTAATTGAGAGATTTCCATCTCTGTAATATTAATTTCTTGGCTTCTTTCAGCATGGCCCTAGGGAACCATCTAACTTCTTTCAACAGAGATATTGATAAATTCCCTAAGACGTATACTACTTTGCTTTTCAGTGCTCGAACTGAATAGATTTATAAGGCAGATATTACTTTAATCTGGAAAATATTCCCCACCAGTGAACAAACCTTTGTTCTGATGGCTTAGCTGAGATGCCGTTCCTTTCTTCACCCTAGTAACAGCTTTGGTTGTTGAAAGAATTTTTGAACCAAAGAGATCTCCGGGCATCTAGTGGTTCACAGGGAAAACTGCATCTGCATGCCAGAGGCTCGGAGATGAACTAAGAGCAAGGGGGGAGGCGATGAGGAATGCTGCAGGGGAACGAATGCTGCCACCTGTTCCGAGCCCAGCCAGCCCTTGGGACGCGAGCACACAAACTCGGTGTCTCTGCATGTGTCGCTGCCCAACCCTCATTATCACCATTAAATGACGCTGACAGGAGCCAGGCAGGCTGGGGGAATGCAAGGATGTGATTGTTTGCTCTCTGCATCCATTCACAACCAGTGATAAATCAGACCTTTCCTAATGGATCAGTAAAAATGAGGACTATCCTCGTGATTAATGGAATACAAAGCCATGAATGGGATACTAAGCCATGCCTCTATTCTCCTTGTATTATTAATGGCACATATTAAAAATTGAGTGTTTACAATATGAAAATGCTGCTCACTCCCACAAGAACTGTCCCTCTGAGTACAGGAGATGAAGTGTAGCTGCCACACATATCATTCAAATCCTGATTTTTGTTCATAAAAGTGCAAATAGCTTTGCACTTATAACCGTGATCATTTTGCAGACTATTATCCACTTTTTAAAGGGCAATGTTTGGCCTAGAGCTAGACTACAAGGGGCTTCTTTCTAAATTCTGCATCTTGCAGGCAACAGTTAAAATTTAAATTTCCAGAGGGCACAGCTGAGCTCAGAGCTTTGTGCCAAGCACTGAGTAAATATATGAAAGAGAGCCCCGAGTACAAATTAAAATTCCGAAAGAAACTGAGGTAAAAGGCAATTCATGTGTAAAAACAGATATTTTAGTGCTAAGAAATAAAACGGAGATGAGCAGGGAGGATAAATAAATGGAAACCAATTGTCACTTCTATGTTCATCATCTCCCCTAAAGGCCTCTCCCCAGCCTTGAAATGTTGTCTTATGTTTTAATGTAGTACAAAATAAAGCATAGGCTCTCTGATTGAAATGCCATAGCCAAGAAAGCAACAAGTACATTTCTCACTTGATTGTAAATTAGGTCTCCACACTATAAGAAGTGAAAAGCATTTTATTAGAATTGCAACTCACAGTGCAAAATTAGAAAATGGAAAAAATGGTTGAGGCATGCAGAATCTCAGTTCAGTCCTCTTGTGTCTCTATTACAGCACGCTTCAGTTTCCTGATTATATGCTATTTTTCTCAGCTGCCCCCTGACATATATTGAAGACCTGGGCTGAACTGATGATCAAAATAATGCATAGCAACTGGTAGGGAAGCTGTCAGCTACTGGAGAGATTTACAACTAATTCAGTAACACCAGCAAAAATAAGTTGCCTGTAGTTCACCTGAACAAGGTTAGAGTTCTGATCCATGCATATGTAGAATTTTCCAAAACTGCATTTGTGTAACAGAAGTCCTCTAAAACTAACAGGACAGACAAGTATATGATCAATGTGCTTATCAGACAGTGAACAGCTTAATATGTAAATATGTTTGGAGCCCCTTAGCAAATGCATCATGCAGTGACAGAACACGTTTCCATGTAAAGGAAGTTACAGCTGGTGTTCTTTGGGTTCCAGCTACAATGCAGAACACTGCTGGCCATTTCTTTTCCAGCAACATACAAAGACTGAGCTATTTGGTGGCTGCCAAAGTAGAAATGTTTAAATGGTGATTCTGGGACAAGGTATATCATAGATTAATTGCCTAAAAAAGGTAATCAGATTAAAGGTGAGTAGTGATGGCTAATTCTGCCAGAGTCGCTTTATTAAAAGCAATTAGCACAACTTTACTCAAGAGCAATCTGTTCTTGGAGATAAGACAGTTATGTGATCTTTCTGTGAAACAATACACAACAAGACAGATGTCCTTGAATTCCCAAGTGATGGTAGATTTGCATTTTCAGCAGGTAATTTTAACAAATGTTATTGCAATTTAAATGTCTCTCTCAGTAGATTGATCTCCACCATGTTCAAAACCAGCGCGTGAGAGATGGAACATATCTATCTCATTCAGGTTACAGAGTCCAGGTTGATGGCAATAATGATACTGATGACTGCAAATGCCTCAAAGAGAACCAACGCAGTGTGAACCAGAGTGCTTGACTTAATTTCAAAGTGAAAGTATTCTGGGCAGTAGGAATGCTTAAAAGGATGAAGAAAGATAAATCCAGACACCAACCTAAAAGAAAAAAGTTTTTCTAGCTGTGCAGTGTTTAGTAATTCAATCACAGGAAAGCTACTTTCCTGTAGAAAATTCAAATCTCTGTAGGAAAACAGATTTAAAATAGTGACAGATATAATAAAGAAAAAAATCATTCAGAATTATTATGAAGAATAGCACTATTAAAAGGTGTATTTTAATGCTGAATGTCCCTGCCAGGATGAAAACTGAGAAAAAGGTTTATGTTCTTGCTCCAGAATACTTAACAAAATTGTTTTTAAAAAAAGCCCTTAGAAGATAACTGAACAAGAATACTCTACTCATGTATGAGTACTCCTACCTATCCTACCCACAACTATTCTTGCCTATTTAGCAGTTATCTGAGGACGACTTGTACATATCCTTAATATTGATATATTTTAGTGTCCTTTTCTTGTAACTCCAACTTGAATACTCTGCTGATCAATTTCCAATAATTTCAGATAAGAAGCAGCATCTTTTTATCCCTGACAGAGCTGTGTGATGAGTTCTGAAAAACGTGTCTTTGAAGTTTCAAATAGGTGCTCTGTAGGGCAATTTCTTACTCCTTGGATGAAAAAAGAAAGTTGTTTGCACACGTGTGCATATACTTTTCCACAAGACTATAGAAACAGACACCGGAGAAAAAGACCCTTACTATGTCTCTATTAGGGAAGGATAAGCAAGACCCATTTCTTCATTAAAACTGTGTTGTTTTCTTTCTTGTAAAAGCATAAACTGCATTATGTGTCAGCTTATCTTTTTTTTTCCTCTGGAGTATATGGAACTCCTGATAATAGCACAGCGAAAGTGGAATTGTAGGAAAGGGATCATAATGTTGTACAACTGCATCAAAAAAGATTGCTTCAGAAGGTTCCCTCAGCAGGGGTTAGATGGATGCCATTTTTTCTTGATGGCAGTCTTGTCAGGTGATTAGACAGACTCCAAACATATGTGCTACTTGCTTCAGTAGCTCAGAAGGTAAGGTGAAGAATAGAGGCCTAGTCCTATGTCATCTATTAGGGAAATCATGTAGATAATTATTTTTTTAATTTTCTTCCTTTTTTTCTTCTTTTCTTTCTTTCTTTTCTTTTTTTTTTTCCTTTTTTATTTTTTTTTATTTTTTTTAATTTTTTTTATCTCCACAGCCTTATTGACATGCAGGGTAGCCATGAGGCAAGACTCTGTCTAGCTCCTCTCTGTAACCTCATGCCAAAATCTAACCAGTTCATCCTCTTCATCTTTTTAAAGAAAAAAATCATCAAAACTGGTGAAAAGGAGAGAGTTTGCAGCAGACCTGAGTGTCAAAACTGTTTTATTCTCTCTCTGATTGTGCTCTGATTAGCTGTGTTACCTTACAAATAAGGTGGTTAGATCTCTCCTTGCCTCTCTTGCTTGAGCTCTGTGAAATGGAGGTAATTAACACCTGCCTCAGGGAATGCCTTACCTTGATACTTAATGGATTAATATTTGTAAAGGTCTTTGAAAGCTTCAGATGTGGGTCTATATTCAAAGCATTGTTATCTTGTGGGATAAACAAGCCAGTTTCTCAAGGCTAATCCTGCTTTATGTAAAAGACAACAAACTGTGAGGGTAGATACATCATCATAATTCAGATAGAGCAAAGCCAGCCGGTTTGCCTGTGCATGTAATAATATCATCCTGTCTTCAATATCATCTGCTTATATATTAGCCTGGAAGTCCCTGCACATGTAAGGGTAACTGGTACCTATGACACAAATAAATGGATTTTTAAAATTCCATGATAGGTGTTGGAAAAAGGCATATCCTGGTCAGAATACAGAACAAATATGTGTTTTTCCTTCATGCAGTGAACAAGCTAAGAGAGAAAAATCTTTATTGGACTTTCTCCTCATGGCAGTGAAAGGATGTCAATCCTTCTAACTACAAGTGATGGCCCCTCCTAGTCCCTGGCAGCAAGATAAATCTCTTAGTTCTAACAAGGGCCTGTACAGTTTAGGGATAATGGAAAAAAGGTTTAATTCTAGTTTTTTGGTTGTATGTAGGCTTTGTAGCAGGCTTGTCTGTGAAAGAGAGGCCCTCCTTCATAAAATCTCTCCAGTGGGTAATGGAGACCACCTAACAAGTCAAATACGTAAACAGCACAGCCAAGGTCTTCAGTACACATCAGATCACACGACTGCAAAAAAGAGATGGATACTATATTGTTAGACCATACTAATTTATGCATTCCCCATACTTTGAGGGAAGTGAAAAGACTGAGATTAAAATCAGGTTATTCTTTACATGTGTCTTGTGACTCTTCATAATAGATATTTTTGAAATACAGCTTTTAAGTATAGCAAAGTGTTTTCATCCCTGTTCTAATTCTTCTGCTGCCTTCTTCCTTTCTTACAAAAATTGCACCATTCTGTTTGTTATCCTCCTGACCACAGGCAGAGGAAGTGAATCAAGTCCTTTTTTTGTTGTTCATAACAAATATGATATTCATCCAACACATTACATACAATCACAAAAACACTGATAATCTTAAATAAGGTAGTTGTGATGAAAAGAATGTAGGAGGCAAAATAAAATTATTTCAGGCTGATAAAATAACAAGGAAATATTTTAAAAATTTGCATTTGCTTTCATCCTTTAGTAAAATATAAAGAGAGATACTACCTTTATAATGAATAAAATATTCTCTCTACATACCACAGGAAAATGAGAAAAGCTTTCTTTAATTTTAGCGAAGATTTAGGTTGAATATAAGAAGCTGCATACTATGATGCAGACTAATAATGTGCTACACTGGGCAGTCTAGAAATGTTAAATCTGATTCATCAGTAGCTTAAAGGAGTAGCCAAAGAATCTTAGGATGGTTTCCAGATAGTTGGACTTGTATGAGAGTTGGTGGTTGGAATGTTTTTGGTTTGTTACATGCACACCCACGCACTCATGTGATAGATTAAAAAGAGTCTATGGATTCTTTTCAACATCAATAAGCAGCACAACCTGATGTAGAATGTGTATTAGTCAGCAAATCTGCATTCTTATCATTGCAACTTGTGTGAAATCCTACTGACACCTCTAAACTTACCCTGGAATGGAATCTTACCCAAGAGGTCACCAAATAGCAGTGCAGTGTACTCTGGAACTTTGATCTGATAAGGAAATAATCAGTTAGTGTTCTGAGGTCCTGTTCTGGCTGCATGCTGGTTTTGCACAGGAGTAATTTCTTGACTTAATTTAATTTGCATTGGAATCAAGCTTGTTCCCTCTCTTACTGCATATTTGGATACATTAATAAATTTTTTTCACAGGGAGAACAATGTTGGATTTCAGTCACTTCCACTCTCTGGGATTCCATGACTAGCACAAGTGAGATCCTGGCCACATACAGCATGAAGCAGCGTGACTGTCACAGCACAGTGTTAAAAAAGAGTCACTTAACAAAGGCAGGGAGTGATTAGTATTGAATAGAAAAAATGTTACTCAGCTAAAAATCTTTTTCCCTGCTCCGTTTCTTCAATTTATTTTTTCTTTGAATTACATGGATTAGGGACATCAGCCTGAAATACTTCATCATACATTTCCAGCCTGAATATTGTGGTAACAAATAACAGCGTAAGCTAGATATGCAACAAGTGACTCTACAGAGACTCATTTCAAGTTGTTTTGGGTGATGATCTGCTTTGACAGGGGAATTTTAAGTCAGCTAATGGCGACTTTTAGAGTAAAATACATTGATAGTGAAATACGTTCTCTCTTGTATATCTTTGAAAGTGTCAGCCATTTATCTAGAGAAAAACAATAAGGAAGAGATCAGGTCTATTAACATAGAAATAGGAAATACACTGAATTTACAAATTTATGTATGATGCTATCATATATCCCATTTCTAACCATCAAAGATTAGTATTAATATTTTCTCTTCCTTCTGATTATTGACTCACAGATTGCTTTTACATATTTAAAGTATTGTATTTTGCACTTCTTTTTTTCTGTCTGAATCTGGAATACTCTCATCGTATTCTGCCACGTCAACTAGCGATTTCTTGTGCCATTCTTCTATTAAATCGAAATAAGCCCAGCTATTAGCAGGCTTTCCCTTTCCCCTACTTGCAGTTCTCATTTCTGCTGCCTCTTTTGTTGAACATCTCATTACTGACAGTAGCTCACTGAAAATATTTGCTTAAAAAGTCAAATTCTATGTACTGTCTTCTTGACTGTCCATGTTTCCATTATGAAGAAAGCAGGATCAATGCATCTGGTCACATGAGCCTCCTCCCAAGGGTTTATAGCGACAATCCTCTGCTCTCCACTCTGCTGATATTCTCCACCTCTAAACTGGAGATGAAAATTGTAGTCTACCAGAGAGGAAGGTTAAAACAGTTTATGGACTGTTTCAGTCAGATGACAAGAGTTATAAAAGTACTGCATAAATAACAGAAAAATGCAAATCACAACCAAGGCAGAGAGAAATCCCTGGACTTGAATAATAAAGTACTGCAAGACAAGGACGGAAGACGCACTATAAGGTAACTTGAAAACTTCCATTCAGTACAAAGCTGAAGCCACACTGACCAGTCCTCTTTTTTAAAAGTAAAATTCTGTCAAAAGATGAATGTTAATAGGAACACAAACAACTGCTTCTGATAAGCTTCTTATGGACTCCTATGTATCCACAGGAAATTTAGAGCAAAAGAGAATGTGATTAGAGGCAGCTGCTAAAATTGGAGGGTACATGGAAACAAAACTAAAGAGTTTCATAGGAAATGAGGTAAAATGAAATGAGCTAGCCCAGCTGAGATAATAGAATGGTATATGCATTTGCCACTCTTATAAATTAAACATGGACTTATTATTGCACTTGTAGGGTGTACAGATCCCAGAGAATTTAACATAGCATGATGTAAATGTGGGGGCAGAAGGGAAGGCCATATACAAATATGTGATGCTGTAAATGACTTTCAGGGAGTCTTTAGGGGGAGGAAAGAAAAAAAAAGAGCAAGGACCATTCAAACCTGATTACTGTTTTTCCCTTTAAAACAAAATTCTAATCAGGGCTTGGGCACAGAAAATACGTTTGCCTTCTAACAGAGTAATTCAAATTATAGAGGTAGAAGGGTCCATTTATTACTGTCTTTGAAAAGCTTCTATAACTCTTTCAATTTTTGTCACCATCTCAATCCACTGCATCATGATGTTCTTTTCATTTGCAGTTGATGCAAAGCTTCCTGGTAAACAGGAGAAACCATCCAAGTAATGTGAAGTGTCTTGTTGAAAACATAGAAACATTTGGACTTTAAAAAGCAGGTTCTCTTTCTTTAACTCCTAATGTTTTGAAAGGAAGTGAAACTCAATAGTGTATGTTCCAAATGGAGTGGGCGAGTGTTTGATGAATGAACAGAACATGAACACAATACAGAGGTATCCTGTGGAGTGTCTTTGATGTAAATGTGATTTCAAGTGCTTTATGGAATTTAAATTGGGTGGAAAGATGCAGAAATTAAAAGCCAGAAAGGCAAGGAGATTAGGAGAAATTTTTTTCATCTGATGAGCTAGAAAGATAAAAAACAATTTTCAGCTCTCACATGATGGTAGAAAAAATTCTTTCACTGAGGTAGCAGAGATAAAGTCAAAATTAATAAAATATATGGAGGTAACTTCCAAATGTGTTTATAGAACGCGTGTTTAAAATTCCCTGATGTTTTTGAACAGTCCATCAAAACCCCAGACCTTTACTGGGAGGAAAAATACAAAAGATTTTTTAAGATAAATAACTTCATAGCCTCTTAATAGGTGCGCCAGAAAGACAAAAGAATGTTTACTACTGCTCCAGAAATATTTTAGAGGAGGCAGAAAAATTGGCTGTCTGTACAAACTAAACAGTTGTCACTTTTTTTATGAATCATATCATGTAAGCAACTGTTTTTCCAAACCTGTTTCTTTGGGGTAGTTTTTCTGGTTTGTTTTTGTGAGTTTGCACACTCTCCTTCAAACAAGAACTGCATTTGGCAGGGTTTTGTTTGTCTTCTGAAGCACTATAGATGTGAAAATTATTCTGCCTTCTTAGCAGTCATTCCCTGAAAGTCTTTCAATGACTCCAATACTGCTGACTTCAAATATTTGTCTTTATGGGCCAAGGAGGATACAACAGGTATGACATAATGTGCAACAACTTCTTGCTGGCTATTATTGTACTGCTGCCTAGAAATCCAGGCTGAGGAGTTCTGCCTTCAGTTAATTTACTTTTTCATAAGAGTGCCTTGGTCATCTTGACAGACACTTCTGTGTGTGTTCAAAGGAACTCTTGAGTCTCAATTCTGCTTATGCTGTGCAGTGTGATAATCCCAAATGCTGGATAGAGTGAGGCAAGTTATGTTTGTCATGTCTTGAAGTTTAAATGCTGGAGAAAAACAGTATCTGGCATTCAGATATATGGACTGCTTTTGATTTATTTAAGGGATGTACTTTCCAATTAGTCTTTGTATCATTATTTATAGCAACAGTATATGTACTATTGGGTATACAACAAGAGCAAGTTGGCTCTTACCAATATTTACAGCTATCCCAGACATTTGCACTACAGCAGGGAAATTGACTACTTTCATGCTGAAATGGCTCAATGCATTCAGCCAGGTCCATTAAAATGAGTTAAAATTAGTCTAATATCATACTTCGAGAAGCAAGGAAGGTCATTGACAGGGCACATTGCCAAGAGACTTCCCTGATGGTTTTTTCCTCTTTTTCATTTCTTTTCTTAAACACAAGAACATAGTTCTCGTTGTCTGTTTGTTCTTGAGCACGTTGAACTGACTTACTGTGTACCAACAACCTTACATATACAATTAACTCCTTCAAATCAGCTGGCAAAAGCTCAGGGAAAGCACTGCCTTATGAAAGACCTGGCATAACAATGACCCAGCCGTGTGACCAACCTGGCTGTGTGATGACAGTGGAAAATAGTCCTGCTGTGAAAAAGAGCGTCATCCTTTGATGGCAATACCGTGAGGAAGAGGCTCTGAGAAGGGCTCAATGCATGTTCTGCTTGACGCTTCATCAGCCTCCCACCTCAGAGATGGATGTTTGTATAAGAGTGCCCAGCAGGACGCTAGCACAGCAATGAATCGTGTGTTCTGGCTGTGGCCGAGATCATTTCTGCAGAGTTGCTACAGAAAAGAGGAGCAGGGCAGCCTGTCACATCCCACAGATGCATATCCCATCCTACTGAAATACATGAAGGGCTGCATTCCCAGGTTTGTATGCACCACATCTCCAGAGGTAAAAGCCACTAGATTGAGCCTTCTCAGAGTAAGGCATCAGGTACCTGAATGTCACACGTTAGCATGCAAGTGTGATTAGGAGAAGTATTAATGGAAACCTTCCTCATTTCTATTACTAACCTGCCTGGCTAAGGTCCCCTCTGATGAAAATAATAATAATTGGGTTTATCGTGGCATTAGTAATTTCTTTACATTTGGTGAGTTTTGACTGGTAAAGGCATAAAAATAAACAAGACACAATACAGATAAGCAGTAAGTAACAATTTTCCATACAGTTGCTCTGTACACATTTTCGCTGAAAATGTCACTTTAAGAACTGTAAAATCAAGGCACAAGCAAGCAAAAAGCACAGAGCACTTCTTACTTGTAACTTACATGACTTGTACTTATTGAACTGTAAAGACTGTACTGAACACTAAAGAATGGATCACCTGCAGTAACCTAAATTGTTTTTCTGCTGACGATACAGTTCCACATGATGCTGTGATTCAAAGGGAAGAGGACGGTAAAAGAAGTAGAAAGAGGAGGAAAGAACACAGCTCCCCATCATAAGAAGAGAATGAAATGCATAAACTAGAGGAAAGGCAACTTAGCTAAGAAATTCAGTTGTGACTGATTCAGTTGTGACTTGACTCTTCAAGTCAGGGAGAATGCAAAGATTTTAATCCATTCAGTGATTTCAAGGTCAGACACTATAAAGGTCCTTCTTGTGGCACAAAACAGGGGCATAATTTTCAGGTAGCACTTGAAGTCAGATGGTCTCAAAAACTCACCGAACCTTTTGGCACCTAAATTGCAGAGAATTGTCAGTTCAGACAAGTCCTCTTTCCTAATGTGTTAATGCACAACTTCCAAAGGCACTGTAATCATGTGAACTGCAGTAAGCGCTGGAACAGGCAAAATGAACCAGACCTCTAGACAGATGCATGTATTATGGAAAGAGATTCAAGAAAACCACATTGCTTCAGCTGAATGCTACATTGTAGTAATTGTGTGCTACTGGGTTCAAGCTATGAGCGCACAGTTCTGATGCTCTGTCAAATGCATTCATTTAGTGATAATGCATTTGTAATCTGTATCATTTATACTGTGCCACACAGTAATGTAAAAATTGGAAGCTGACCTCAAAATCTACATTGTTGGGAAGCATGGGAAAGATTAATCTAAATTAGCTCTGTGAAGCTCAAGAGTTGTCTGAAAGTATGCCATCTGGAAAATAAACCTTATAAATGTACTTGGTTTGCTATTTCCCTCATCTATGTAAGATTTCTGTGGGCATTTCATAACTAAATACTTACTGGTTTTTGAGTGTTTAGGAGAGTTAAAGAAAAGTAAAGGAAACAAGTGGATTACTATTTAAGGGTAAATAATAAAATTTACTTTATCAATATTTAGTTTATTTAATCAATATAATTTGAATATAGTATTCAGGAAGCTGTCACTAGAGCATGCACTTCCATGTGCACTACTAGCTGATGACACCAAACCTTAAACTGAATTAACAATGCCTGTAATTTCTCCTAGAATTTTGTATTGTTCAATTCCAGTCTAAGTGTCACGTGGTTTTGGTAGATCTTATTTCATATTTAGCACCTTTATGCATGACTTTGATGAAAAGCTTATATAGAATTTCAGTATATGTCAGGAACACATAACTACCTAAATTCTGGTGCTCCACAAAAGGGTCTTGTAATTCCTACTTGACTTAAGGGTGTCAGGAGACAGGAAACTATTTTGAAGTTACTACTTTTCCTGCAGTACTAGAGACAGCAAAACTCATCCTCTGAAGCAGTTTCTGAGTCCTAGATCACAGCCTGCTTTCATTCACCATCACGTGTAGAATAGAAATCCTCTTATAAAGCATCCCTAATTTGATTTGGATTGCATAAGCCTATGGCACCACCTAGCTGCAAACTCTTGGGGTTTGTTATTTTTTCATTTCAAACCCACCATTTTAATTTCACTAGCACTTAATTAAGATATGTATTTACTACAAATGTACTTATCATCTGATCTATGGTTCCCCAGACGTGCTTCAAGTCTTCTGCATATTCTGGATTATCTCACGGGTTTGTCTCAGGGTGGTGCCTTAGTGCTGATCTACAGGCACTGACTCAGTGGAAAGAACTCAGCTGTCTTTGGCTCACGTCTAAGTACATCTGAGCCAAGATCCTAACTGTATTTCCTCCTTCTGAACTAGAAGACTACCTGAAGTTATTCATCTGTTAAGTTATAAAATTGTGTTATCACCCTAAACAGAAAAAAGAAAATAGGAATCTAAAACTAAGCACCCAAAAATATGCTTATTTTACAGGAATTAAAGAAATTACAGGAATCTACAGGAGGAATTACAGATGCACTTTGAAAAAAAAAAAGTTGACAAATTAGTTTACCAAATTGTCTCTTCTTTTCTGCAGCTTCTCAAAAACATGAAAAATATTTTTTCTACAAAAAACACTTTTTTTGTCAAGTTTATATGAAAAATTAAACAAGAAATTAAACAATATCCTCAATATAGGTGTCAAAAGGAACATTCTTACTCTATACAGAAGGTTGTTTTGTTTATTTTCTTTAAAAATATAATAATTTCTAATATAAGCCAATATGTCTTCAATCTGTTTCCTAGGATGTTTCTTACAGCCATTGAACAAAATCAAATACCTTGTAATTTGATCAGCTCCACAGAGCAGTCTGGAGACACATTAAATGTATTAATATCTTCATTTTTTTATGTGTTTCCCAGAAACCTTGGCATAAAAGAAGTAGAATTTGACATTTATAAAATGGGTCTTTTGTGAACTTGGTGTCCTTTGATACACTTACATTCAGAAAAGATTCTTGAGTTGTAATGGAAAAGTATTCATGACTGAGTGATCATTATACCATTAATAGTTATATCTGGTGAAAAAACAGCAGGCTGATGTTGTTCTTTGTTGCTGATTATCTCAGGCGGAGTTTAGAAAAATGAGAAAATTTTGAGAAAAATGCAGTACATGCTTTAGAGAACAGAGAATAGCTTGGGTGTGTTTTTTTTTTTCCTCAGAGACGGCATTTTAAACAAGCTTCCTTGTCTCTTTGCAATACGCACAGAAGATTCACTTATGCCATTGCCCAAATTTACTACAGATGCTTCTTTCTGTACTATTATCAAAATTCTTATAGAAAAGTCAAAAAGACAGATACAGCACAGTCATCCTGCTTTCTCAGCATGCAGCTACCTCCTTCCCATGTCCTCTGGTTGGTACTTCAGATTTATTTTAGGAGCTGAAGGAAGGAAAAGCAGGTGAAAAGGAGATCATAGTACCAGAACCTTCAGTCTCATTCTCCAGGCCTCAAAGAATGCTACCACAGACATGAGCAAGATGCAAACTTTCTCCCCAAGAGAGTTTTATATTAGCAATTAACCAGAGTGCTAAAAAATTATTAAGTACATGGATGTTTTTGCAGTATAGCAAGGTGAGCTGCTGGAACCAGAGAGGTAGAACTATGCATTTCATTGTTTCCAATGAATTGGAAACTTAGGTGCTGATTTCCCTTAACTGCACTGTACACAAAGGCTTTTCCAAAACTTAGGGAAGTTACTGCATCCTTTTTAATGAAAGATTGCATCCTGACAGCTCTGGGCAGCATGGCCAGAGAGGTGGAACCCTGCCTCCTCAAGCCAGAGAAGCAATGTGCCAGAGCACCATAAAAAACAATATAGTCAAGGAAAACGGTAAGTGGAAATATGTCATGTCCCTCCCTCCTTTTCCTTGCATTTTGTGTTGTCAGAAGGTACTTTGATATTTCATTTCTTCCACACTGCTTTACCAGAATCTCCTTTAATTTAAAAAAAAAATAATCCAAAGAAACAAAAAAAAAAACCAAACAACCTGAAGGAAAACTTATAAAATGATACCTGGCCGTGAGAATTGGAAAGAAATTATGTAATTTTGAATCTTGATTAGAGGCAGAAACTGCCCAAAATGTCAGACTACAGTCCCCATTGAAAAGAGCAACAGGACCTAAATATTAGTTTGTTATAGAATTCTTAATCTGATGAACAAGGGATTTTTTATTTTTTTTACCACAAGTCCCTAAAACAATAACAATTGCTTCTGGTTAGTTTGTTTTCATATGGCTATTATAAAATAATCAAATAACTGCTTATATTGATCATTAGTGAAATTATTTCAAGTCCTTAATTATTTCGTTTAATACGAAAAATGTTGAGAATTTGCTGAAGCACAGGCATATAAGAGACTGAATAGAAAAGATATTTCCTGTTTAAAAAATGAAAAGTGATTTACTCATGGAAGTAGGACAACTGTTATTTCTCTTCTGTACCTACTCTTGCAGTACCTTACATGACACAATTGCTTCTGATGAGTTTGGATAGCCCTTATCCAAACTGGGTCATTTACATCCCAATCAAGGGGAAAAATCCGTAAGGATGACCTTCGAAGATAAGAATTGCAAGGATATTGGGAATAAAAACTTTGTGAAGAGGAAAGCTTCGACCAGAAAAGAAAGTTATGCTTTGGAAATCCAAAGATGAAACTAGAAAATTAGTCAGAAAATATTAATGTACAGTATTTTCAAAAATAAATGGAAAATATTGCTTATTTGTATAAATAAAAAACTAATATATGAAACAAGTGGTACTGCTATGTATAAGCATATAATGGACTAAAGATAACTGATATTTGAGCAAACAGTAATATGTTGCTCTCTATTCTGCATACACATTCTTATGGAAAGTGCAGTTAAGGGCAAGACTATTAATATGAAAGAATAGATCTAGAAACTAGCATATTCAATAGGGAAATAGTTGATCCCAGGCTGGTGGCCAAGTTATTTAAAAAGTTATCCATTCTAGTCTTAAATGGTTCCATGAGATTTGAGAAGAGGTTATTATATTTTCTATACAAAAAGGGAGTAGTGGTGTGATTCAGACAAATGATCTGTTAGTTTGATCTCAGCTCATTGAGCACTATCTAAAAACAACAAAGAACAATTTGCTGAAAGAAAAGACATAGAAAGAGATGGCTAATGGAGTTTTCTTTGATCTGTCTTCTGAATTCTCTGGTTAAATATTTTCACCTATAATATTGGCTCTGTAACTTGGCATTCCAAAGAAATTTCTTGCATGCACTTTGCAGTGATTAAAAAAACATAGGAGATATTGAATAATAGATAAGAAGCAGGAAAAACTGGATTAGCATGGGGCCCTCAGTACTAGAAATTAGATTAAGTCACAGAAAAAAGCAGATCATACGTTCATATCATACATTATCACACATTCTTTAGTGATGAAATTACAGAAGATCCTGTGTTAACTAGCTAGTCATAGCCTGTCTAAAAGTACTGACATGATATGGTCTTCAATAGGAAAAAATACTTTTTGGGATCGTATCAGAAAATATATTTCTAGCAGGCAATGTATTGAGAAAGAATGTTTTTTAATATATAATGCAAAGTTTGTACTTAAGTTTTTGGAAGGAGGTATCTTAGAATTAATTTCTAACCAGTTACCAAGGTGAAGAAGAGGATTTTCTTCTTTCTTAGTACTGGAAAAACTTGCAAAGAAATTACTGGGTCATGTAGAAAGCTGATCAAAATATGTGCAATGTCTAACAGCATTGAGAGTTTATAGCCCTGTTCTGCAGCTGAGCCTCTAGGACTCACTGTCAACAATATGAGGAAAAAAAAAACAAAAAAACCCACAAACAAACAAAGGAAAAAAAAGAGGAAATATGTGATATGTGGCAGGAAAAACTGCAAACACAGCATTTAAAGTTTCACTACACACATGAACAGACCAAATACTCTCTCAAGGCACTGAGGTTTACAGACCAAAGATAACATATTTGAATGAGATAAAGATCAGCATATTTCATTCAGTCCTACAGCTCTGTTTTATCCTGTAAAAGTAACAGAGGCTTCATTTAGTTTTGATTTTGCTTGCCTATTAATTACCTTACAGAGAGTGCTATATTAAGGATATGCTCTAGATTAGAATTTTCTATGCCAATCAAGTGTTTTGACACCACAAACATGGAAATAACAGTCATGACTCACTATTAGTTAGTGATTACAGAAGGTAGTGCCACTCCACAGTTGGGCAGAAATACAGGGATTATCACCAGATCCTGAAGGTTTGGAAGTCACTCTTATTTTTTGTTTTTCTTTTTATTTTCTTTTTTTTTTCCATTTATGTCTCCCCCCCATTTCCCTTGCCCTTCTCTCATCACGCATCTTGCTAAATCACAACTACATTTTTCAGCATAGGCACTGAGTCCTTTGATATGGGCATAGAGTGCTATAGCACAAAGACTTCAGTATGACTTTCCCTGTAATAGGATTTTAGCAGGACTTGTTCTGCTCTTGCTTGGATCTTCCTTCTCTATGGGAGTTCTGTGTGCTGCTACCACAAACCAAGGAGGTCAACCTCATTCTGTTTCCTCAGAATTATGTCCAGATAGCTACTTAAAGTAGAAGCCAACAGATTAAAGTCCTGCAGGCTGATGTGCTATAGTAGGTCTAGACTGCAAGGTCATTAGATCACGTTACTAATGCAGGAAGTGAAGGATGCAGGCACTGACATTCAGTTCCCTGCCCTGGACTCTCACATATCCAGCTATTGGAGCAGTGAGGCATTAGGATACATCTTGGCTGTGTGACAATGCTTTGGGAGTTTCTCTTCAACATTACTTATTCATCACCCCTAGGAGCTAAATAAATGAATGGCACACTTAACAAGTGGGCCAGGGACTGGGGTATCCCACATGCCAGGTCACAATGATGAAAGAAGGCAGCAGCAAGCACTGCAGTAAAAGTAAGCACGTATTCCTAGTTTACATCCTTAATGAGGACCGTTTGATTTATGTTACAGATGTCTTGTCACTCCTTCCAAAACTATGCTAGCAGCGCATAAGCACAATTCAACAATTCCTGGTCTAGCACTCAAGTGGTAGCTTCATAAGCAGAACAATTTAATCAGTGTATTGCTGCATGCACACAAACTATCTTTGTTAGGATTCAGGCACTGTGATATTATGTCTGTGCTTCTCTTGATCTGATCTGATCTGATCTGGTAGCTCTGCAAATCCAGGCAGTGTCCCCTGTGATTGTACCTGCTCCATTAGCTCCAACTTAGCAGGGTCCTGGCCCTGCTGTGTTGTGCAGCATAGATAGTTTTCTAGCTTGTAAAGAATAGAGTTTCTCCTTGGAAACCCTGCTGACATCACAAGCTGCTTTTCAAGCCAGTTATCTTTCTTAAGACCTGTTAACTGAAAAAGGAGTTCCTCTGGATTGCTGAGAAATGATACATAGAGATACTTTTATATTTGTCTCAAAGACACATATCGTTCAAAATTCAGTGCTGAAGGAGTAATCTGAAACAGTAGGTTTTGTATTCTTCATTACTTTGTCAAATATAAAAAGTATGTGAAACATACAAGTGAGTGAATATAAAATAAATTAGTTTACTATAATGAAATGTGAGAATTTGATCAGACTGTTTAAATCATGATACCTTAGAAAACTTAAGGTAAAGAAGGGAACCAGTAAGGAAAATATTTTGTTTGGTAACAGTTTGCTATTACTAACTGTCATTGAGACTGGTGTACGTATTCTAACAACCTATATGACAGGAAAAGTCAAATTTCCAGACTGGAAGTAATGTTCCAAGGGCAGTCTTCTGAAATTACAGGTAATTAGGCTATAAATAATCCTGTTTACCAGGGGCAGGGTTACACACAAGAAAAAAAATCCACTTAGAAGATATCACTTTTTCAAATGACAGTAGTGGGACATCACAGGATTACAATTAGAGTTCCTAACCAGCTCCCAACCCAATGGGTGAATCTTTGAAATGGCAAGGCTGTCCTGCAGATATTTGCAGTGGATTTTAATTTTTTTCTGTGACTACAACAATCTGTTTCTGCTCACTAACAGATCCACACGTGATAACACAATTCTCTCATTCCAACATCTCAGATGCAAAGCAAGTAGATGTGAGGGAAGGAATTTAAAGGAGGAAATTAGAAGATTAGAAATAAGGAGGCTAGAAAAGGGGATGGAGAGACAGCAGGACAAGTGAGCAAGAGGTCCTGAGAGGAATTTAAGAGAATGGAAAAGATAAGGAGACACACATGGAGAAAGACATATATGTAAGGGAATGATTTAGGAATGTGAAGAGATGGATGCCAAAACTGGTTCTATTAGTTTTGTCTCTAAATACTTGGTTTAGCAACCTTAACATAGGAAATTTTCTGTTGAGGGGAATAACCTATAACTCTGTAATTAAAAATAAAATAAAGGGGAATATTATTAACCAAGATGATAGATTCAGATGTCCAGTGCAGGGAATTTCAGCTAATTCTCTCTTTACCTTGGGACTGATGGTCTTTCTTGTACCTATTTCATTTCTGTCTTAAGTACTCTCACTGTTTTTCAGAAGGTACTATGTTGCACTGCAGAGACAGCTGAAGTTATGTGGACAAATCAATTTCGTTAAAACATACTGTAAGTTTAACAGAACAATTAAAATTAATTGAAAATGTGCAAAATCATTTTAGAAACTCCAAGGTCGGGTTTAGGAGCATTTGGTTCCAGGTTTCTTGATTGCAGTTGTCCTTTTCAGCTATATCTGAAATTTAAAGTAAATATGAAAATCAGATATCTCAGTCCCACTTCTCTGCCTTGTCCTTGTTTTCTTCTTTTTCTCTTCATTTTCTGCCATTCTGTGTTCAGCTTGCCTCATGGGTATTTCATGAGTGCTGCATGTGGAAATGAAGGACTTGCACAACAGCAAGATGCACTGTCAGGCCAGTACTGCCAAACTTTGTTGGATACTTTCTGGAACAGGAAGATTTCATCAAGATAAAGTTATTTTATTATTTCAGAGGAAAAAACAAACTTGCCAAGAACAGCAACATAAAACCCCTTGACTCAAAGTGTCAGGCTTAAAAAAAAAAAAAAGTAAAGGTGTTCCACTGGCTAAGATGGAAAGACTTTTCAGCAAAAAAGATCCCATTCAGGTCAGCATCAAATCAGCCTGTTCCACTTATGTGCTTTGTTTTATAATTAATTTTCTTTACACACACAGCATTTGAAGTTAAAATAACTGGGTCAGCAGACTAGATTTCCAAGGGTTGAATTGCAATGAATATTTCACTATCCATGAGGAAATAAAAAGCCAGTAGACTATCCTGCATGCCTTTTTCCCATGAAGTAAATAATTCACTCTCATTTCCCCACAACAGAGTATTTCAGAGGCCCAGTGGTCAGCCAGCCACAAGGGCTGAACAGTTACCACTGTAGTGAGAGAAAGGCTTTAGAAGAACAACTGTGACAGAAAATAAAGCCTATGCAGTGAGCATAGCTGTCACAACCTTTGCAACCTCCTGCCTGATGGCTTCTCTGAGGTTAGTTTGAGTGCCATTATTCAGACAGCTTTGGTTTTCTGTAATCTTAGAGGTTATTCGTAATCACTGATGTGAAAGTGAGTGGCAGGAATCAGGAGAGCAGAATTCTCTTCTTTCCTAGGCCCACTTTTCCACCACCTAAGTGACTAAACAGTGCATAACAAAGTAATGATCCTCTCCAAAAACTCAAATTAAATTCTTCCAAGGCATTGTCACAATTTCACCTTTTCTTTTGGAAACACAGCTTAGAATCTGGCAATACTGAAAACACTGGGAAGAGATGAGAGAACAGAATGAATATGCAAACAGCTCCTTTTTATTTTCTTTTACAATATCATAGCCAAAGATGTAAAAGAGGGAAAGAGTCAGTGAGATTTAGTTTATAGAATCACAATTCTTTATTGTGATTTCAAAGAACTCAAAAGAACTAAAGTGCTTAAGGAATCTGAAATGAAAAAGGGAAATAACAGTGTAATGCTAAATCTGGAACTGACTTAACAGTACCTGGAAAAGTAAAGTCTTTGATACAAGCATCTAGGAAAAAAATACCAACTGCCCAAAAAGATGCCCAGATATTTTTTTGGTTGGTTGGGGTTTTGTTTGTTTTTTTGTTTTATTTAGTTTTGTTCCATTTTTTTGCCTTTTGATTTCTTAACATATTAAATCTCTTCAGATAAAAATTAACTTTATCTGAGTGATTTTTGTTACAGATTCACTTACCTTGATCCAGTTTTTTGTCTTTTGATTTTTTAACATGGTAAATCTCTTTGGACAAAAACTAACTTTCTCAGAGTGATTTCTGTTACAGATACACTTACCTTGATTAGATGCTTAGCAGACTGGAAATTGGCTTTCTTCTCTTTTTTTCACAGCAATACAACCCAAGAAATAAGCAGAAAAAAAAGTCTTCTCCTAGGTAAACTAAAAACCTGGCTATAAACACTACTATCTAGTTTTGAAAGGCACAATGCAAGGCAGGTATACTTCAAAGCCTTAATGGAACTTAATTGATTTCCAAGTCACATAAAACTCTTCCAGCTCAAGAAAGCCTTGAATGTCTGTGATCTTGCTTATTGTTTTGTTGGGATTTGGAGTGGGTTTCTGTTGTTATTGATAGAACTTCTTGCTTCAATGCAAATGAAATGAGAAATGCTAATCACATTTCATCAGATCACATATCCAGATGTTTAACTAAATTAATTTCTGTTCCAAATACAGGGACTAGCTTCAAGAAAACAAGACAGTACCAGTATTGGAAAAGATTTTTTTCTCTTTTAATGCTTGAACACCAGTATATTTCTCTTGGAGCAGTGAAGGCATAATTCTTTCTCTTAGAGAAGATGAAGACCAAAAGCTGGATCTGCACTTCAAGGAAAATGGAGGACCATGATTATTTTTGTCCAAAATAACGCAGAATTCTCAATAGTGAGAATCATCTTTATACTCCTGTGCCTGGCTACTGGAGTGTCAGTCGAGCTGCTACATGGGGGACCATCACATGGGGGACCATCACATACAACCAGTACAGTTAACTTCAATCCATAAAGTTAAGCAGAATTTCTTTAATATGGAAGTGAGCAATGGGAGTTACTCGTGTGATGAGAGGGTAGAGCATCTGAAGTAGAGGTCATCTGTAGAGAGGGAAAAAGAGTCTGCTGGTGTTTTCTGACTCAGGTACCTCCTTTTACCATGCCCTTAAATTCAGTCAAATATAAAAAATGTAGGTATGCTAACAGATTAAATGCAATCCTACACCTGGAGCTGCCTGGGGCAGAAGAAGCCACCTACAGTTAGACTAAGACAATTTACGACTTTGTCTAAACTTTCCTTTGGTTATGTCTATGTCAATCTGATGGGATGGGGTTGTCCTGTGACCCTACATTCATTCTTCTCACACTTCTCAGGCGTTAAATGCAATAAGCACACAGTTGAACCACCACAAGTGTTATCAGCCCATGAACAACCTGTTTACAAGGAATGTTGTGTAAGGGTGGAACTGTGCAATCCTGCTCCAGATAAACAGAAGTTCTGCAGCTGCCCTGCACAGAACACCCAGATTAAAAAAAAAAAAAA
>VXBU01014510.1:8113-21263 GCA_013400315.1 Bombycilla garrulus
ATAAGATATCAGAAAATTATGTAATGCTGAGCTTCAAAAACTACTGATGAAAAGAAATGAATCATCAAAATGTCATTTCAATTTTTTGAATAATTCCACTTTGCTTTGAAAGTTACATGGAAAGCAATATATATTTAAATTTTCCCAAGTCATATTTTTTGTCAGAAATTTTAGTTTCAAAGATGTTTTGCTAGCATTAAATTTAAGGCACTATCTTCCAGATTTATAATCTACATTTTGTATTGACCTTACTTCTGTAGTAGCAACTATTATATATACCTGATAAAGTAATCTTCTGGGATTTTATGTAGTTAATTGTAGTTATTACAGTATTTGATACCTTTCTACGTACTGAAATTCTCAGAAAACTTTAGTCCTCATTCAGTAGTTTTTTTATATACTGAAATACAGACAGTGACTAGGATTGCAAATAACAATCCTACTTCCTTCACGTGGAGAAATGTGGAATACTTAGGTTTGAATATATGTGCACTAACGTGACTTAATTTTAAAATAAAATGAAATTTGAAGATAACTTATTTCTAAGATCTTGATTTGTGGTGCTCAGAGAGAGGACTGTAATTTCCCTAATGTATTTTAAGGGACATAAGAATAAAGAAAGTTTATTTCCCTTTTCTGGATTATAAAGGAAAGTATGTCTTCAATAGACTCATCATGTTCTTTTTTTTTTTCCCACTTTATTTTAGCCTAAATAATCAGAAATGCTTATTATTTGCTAGTGAGAGGTAACTTTTGAAATCCAATTGTGAAAATAGAAAGGCTGGCTTTCCAGAATGAAAATATACCAGGAAATTGGACACTGGAAAATACATGCATCTTCAACAAAACAGCTCAGTTATGAAAAGATGAATTAATGAAAAGATGAATCCTTTTAGTCATTACTAATTGAAAAATGTTCCAGATTGTGACAGGGATCTCCGTAGACAAGACCCATCAGGTACGTCTGAGAATTTGCTACAAATTTGTGTCTACATTTGTAAATATAAAAATTTGCCATAGCACTCCCATAGTATGCAAAGAAATTAAAGAAAACGTCAGGTGAAACAAACTCAGGGTATGCAGGGACACTGTAAAGGTTATGCGTGATAAATGTGCATATTTTTCCTTGCTGTAAAGATATTGTGAATATTCTCCTAAGTTATCTTTTCCTTCTGTTTGTTTGGGTTTTTGCTTTCTCATAGGTAGGTAGGTAGGTTGGTTGGATGATTGGTTTGATTTTTTGTTTTTTCATGTGTTTTTTTTAACTTATTTGTTGAGAATAGTGACTTGAGTAGTTTCCTGAGCAGATGATATCTTTCCACCATGAAAATGGTGACTTTAGATTAATAGCTAAGGGAAGAAGTGACCCAGTCTGTCCTAGGAAATTATTGGTGAATGCTTTCTTCAGAAAAAAATGTGGAAGAAATAATTACTATTTAAATCAGATTTTCTGTGCACTCTCAGTCAAACCAAGGTTCAGTTCACTGCCCATTTTTATAAATGTGCAGTTTATACAAAGGATTCCACCTGCATTGCAGTTCTTCTTGAAAGTAGCAGATAGTGAAGATTTTAACATTTCTAGCCATTGGTCTATTATATGAATTGCTCTGAATTCTGCTTTCCCAGCAGCAGTTTCTTTTGTTGACTGTGTAATGTGGCACATGCATCTTTAGAAGAATTGTTACAATATACGTAATTTAGTCTATTTATTCATGGCAATTTACTGAACATCAATGTAACTCCATGGGGCCTTTAGCTACCAACAGGTAGCTGCAGTGTCCTGTTTGCTACCTGGAAAGAAAGAAATCAGACAGCAAACACCTGTCAGCATAGTAAACCAGGTGTATGCTATTCTGAGAATCATAAGAATTCTCCAGGCATGCAGCAGAAAGTAAAGTGGGATGTGGTTTCAGGGACAGGAACTGCTGTTTGTAGCTAGTTTATTTTATGACACACAAGTGTGAACGTGCTCAGGCTCTTAACAAAAAATTATATCTGTGAATCAGGTGAAGAAAATTCTAAGAAGTAGTGTTTGAACAATGATGTATTTGCCCTCAGTCAGCTTACCCTATTGCCTGAAAGCCAGCTATAGAAAGGAAATGTGGAAAACAAGGCAAGAAAAGCATCTGATTATTGAAATGTTCTTTTTTTCAAGATATATGGATAATTTTGCTTCTCCCTGCATATTTTATAGCTTTTTTTAAAAGGTATTAACTGCTAAATTGTTACAGATACTTGAAGTTACCAGCAAGAGAAATTACATAACTAAACTATTTCAGGCTTATTCTGCTTTCATGGTTTGCTTTGTTTTTCTGCTTATCTGAGTCAAATGTCTTTAAAATCTCACTTTCTTAGCTTAGGATATAGCAGCAAGCTTTCACAATTTTATCTTGGTTTATTTTGGGGCTTTTTTGTTTGTTTTTGGAGCCAGGGGTTTGTTTGATGTTCTTTTTCTTGAACTCCTTGACCTTTTTTTGACCTGCTTTTGCTGCTTGACTCGTATTTTTGCTACAGCACATGAGTATGTATACAAAGAAATGTATAAATATACAAATTCTTACATGAGTAAAAGTATGGTATGCAATTATGTCACTTGCACTGGTAATATTTTTCTTTTTTTATAATGTCTGTTAGATTATAATTTGTCTGCAATATTCTTTGTCACGATTCATGGATTGTTTCCATTGAAGAAATATGGAATTCACATGGCAGGGAGAATTTAGTGTTTTGTAATAAGTGGTGGTTTTTTTCATTAAATTCTATTTTTCTGATTTTTCAGTAGTCTTTGTGTTATGGAAGAAGCTCTTACAGCATGAGGCCAGTATTTATGCCTATAGTTATTATTCATATTGGTTCAATTGCCATTATTTGGGTATCTATAGTTTGTCACTAGGGGACAAATCTAGCCCTCTGAGCAGGAAGAATATAATTCCAGTGTTCATCCAGAAGAAAAAAAACCAACAACTTACTGTGTCTGTAAATGAAATGACCTGGGACTGTGCTCTGTCCTTGGGGTCCAGGCTGATATAACAAGACTGATCTAACTAACAGGAACCAGTCATTGCTCAAAATACGTCCCGCACAGCTCTGCCTCTGGTGTGTAGCTGCCCATATTTTTGTATCATGGCAAGTATTGGTTGCCCACAACAGCTGAAATTTAACATATGATCACTTCTTATATCCTCCCTACTTCATGATCTAGATGGGCCTTTTTTTTTCTGCACTCACTCTGGAGAAACAAAATTACCGTGCTGGAAGTTAGTGGAAGAAGCTTCCCTTCACTCATTCCTGCTTCTTCTACCCTCTGAACCTGTGCTACACAGGAATGAAGTGATTGCCATGTCACCCTAGTGGGATGAACAAAGCCCAGGAGACTCCTCCACGCCATGCATACCCATAATTCACTGTATCAGCACTTAACACACAGGACAAGACATTGCTCTGTTGCTATGCTTATGTATTTTTTGACAGATGCTGACCTACCTGTTGCACTTGCTGTGAGAGAATGTCTTCCTGTTGCAGTGACAGTTTTGTGCCAAACTTTTTTCCTGGTTCTGCGCAGTTCAGCAAGATTCTTACCCTAAGGCATGTATGTATATATCACCTCCTTCATTCTCTCTTATTTACAGGATGCAATAAGTTTCACTCGCTGGAATCTGTAATCAGTCTGATCCCACTACCATGCTTGATTTTCCCTCATTTAATATCTTCTGAATGAGCAGTGCCTCTCATAAAATATGATGGAGCAGGACAGACACCCTAGAGTTTAGAATACCCTTCTCAGTACAGTCTGACTAATGCAGCCAGTATAATGCTGAGCAGTACTAGAGAAGTGTGTCAGGTTGTGTACCTCCATGTATCTAATCAAATGCTGTCATGGAGAGTTAATAGCCACCATGCCTCTCTCCACACATTTTGCAAGTTGAGGTTAATAGTTAAACACTCAGGTCAGAAGTCTCTTACTTTTGCTCAGCTCTATACAAGATTCCACAGGGACTCAATCCTTGGGTACATCCTCTTTGACTCTAACAGGTCCCTTAACTATGACATTTTTAGACATGGCATTCAGCCTGGAGAATTGAATTGTGGAGGCATGGCGAATAGGTATAGCATTATGCTTCCCTGGTGGATGTTCCCTGATCTGGGTTAATCCTCAAACCTTTCTGTGTAGGGGGTTGGAAAGTGCTTTTAGGGCTGGCTAAAACTGCACATATTGACAGTCATCAGAGGCATTTCCCAAGAGCTGACTTTTCTTTACAAGACTGTTTCACTTCCACCATTCATAGAAGCAGGAGCATCTGACTACAAGCACTGGAGCAACACAGGCCAGGGATGGAAACTTCAGGCATGAGCAAGAATTGGTGTTAAGACAATAACAAAGTTTGTGCACATTTCAGGCAAGGCTTGAAAATTCAGCCTAAGTGCATAGTTTTCAAGTAAGGCTCATCCCCACTTAATATTTTTATTTGTTTTTTAGGCTGCTTTTTAAATTTTATTTTATACAGACACCCTATGTTTTCTCTTTAGAACAGTATCTACAGGGCAACTTCAGATTGTAAGTATTAAGTGTTTTTTGTTTGGTTAGGTTTTAATTAATGCTTTGGAGAAAAAACAACCACAAAATCATTTGAGTTGATCTTTGAACTTTAACTATAAATAAATATTTCACTTCCACATGTTTGTAAGACTAACTGTAAGAAAATGTTCTAGTTTAGAGACGGAAAATCTCACAACCTTTTAACTTACTCGTGAATAATTTTAATTTCTTGTCTCTTGATAACAAGTGGAAGAGAGGCACAGAGTCAGTTTCTGAATGGAATTTTACAGCATCTTTAACATTTGTGTTAGCTTTCATTTTTGTTCATTTGTTTGTTTGTTTATTGCTTAAATAGACAGCCAAAAACATTTATCCTTGGATCATATATTTATCTAATCTACAAATGGTTACTGAGTATAAGATCTTGCGAAAAAAAATTACATGAAAAGGGCTAATTAGTAATGAAAAGGACAAAAGGGAGTTTTATGCCTCCTAGGAAAAAATGGGGCATTTTTTAAAGATGAAATTCAAACAAGTACTCTTAATATATGTATAATTAGCGATGGCAGAGAAACAATTTAAATTAAAAATAGAAAAAAACATCTCCTCTAACTAAAGGGGGAAAAAAAGGGGAAAAAAAAAGGATTTTGACATGAATGATTATCATTTTAAACCCTTTGTAGGATGTGTAGAGATCAGGTCCAATTTCCATGAAGTGAAAATGCTTGCATCCAAGTAGAAATCATGATTGACACTTTTTCAGGGAGGGAAGAGTCCTTCTGTTGTAACTTCAGTTAACCAGAGGAATTTGTTTGCTAAAGAATTTTTTAAGTATTTTGAACGATGCTGTATGGTTTAGATAATACACATAATTTACATATGGCATTTATCTTAATTTAGCATTATGCACAATTTGAAGCAACTGCATTATGGAAGGATTCTTAAATTTCAAAGATTTGATGATTTTTAGAAGCAGGACCTGGAGAAATAGAGACCATTTCCATTAGAAAACAAGCTAGAAATATACCATCACAAAGGCCTGAAGAATTAAGACACCTCTAGGTGATTGTGTGTGATCTTGAAGCCTTCTGGTATACAGTATCATCAGGTAAACACTTCAGCTCCCAGATCATAAAAAGAGGGTCCTAAACCATATTTACAAGTACCAGTTTTAGAGGATTAGTTCTAAAACTTTTCAGAAATACAGCGCTACTAGTCCTTCAAAGTTCCAGGTTTTGAAAAGCTGACAAGTTCTTATGACTTTATGATAATTTATACTGCTGTGGACATCAATAGCATAATTTAGAAAAAAACAAAAAAATAACACAGTTTGTAAATGATCTATGGATAGTAGCATAATAAACACAGAATATTTTACTGAAGTATTGTATCATGCTAGATTTAAAGGGAATCCATGAATGTTCTTGACCTCTTTCCCTCTGTGAAGTTTGGCAAGGCTCAGATATAATTTTGAAGACAGTATTAGCTAGTGTCGCTGCAGACCTTTGATGCTATTAAGAGTGCCAGCCAATGGGAGACACATGTCAGAAACTGTTGGGTAAGCAAACTGGTAATGAATTAGGGAACTGTAAACCTTGAGCACAGAACACAGCAGGGTTAGCAGAGCTTCCAAAATTGCTGTGAGAACTATTACTCAGTCTCTGCCTGCAAAACAGCATCTCTCTTCAACAAACTAACTCATCTACCATTCTGTACTCATGAAAGTTCATAACCTGTTTAAATGCTTCCATAAGCAACTCTCTGGAAAGAGCAATTTGAAGATGCAGTCTGAAAATACGAAAAAAGTCTGAACTGTATAGCTGTGATTCAATCTCAGTCCTTCAGAAATATGCCAGATTAGTTAGGCTGATGTAAGAGGCAAGAATAACCTACCACAAACCAGCCTTAAATTGAAAGGAAATGGTTGTTTACAATACACAGAAAGCAATTTTCTCAGCTGTATTCTTAAAGTGACATCTCTGGATGCTGTTTACCTTTTCAAACATTGTTTTTCAAAACATTAATTGAAATCAAGGCAACTCAGACTTCATTTGATCTAATTTTTTCTCCCTTCTTGGTTCTGTTCTTAAACTTAATTTTATTAATGGATGACAAGGACAGAGAGGTAATAACATGAGAAAGGGAAGCATTTGCCTTTTTTATTACTTACTAAATTGTAGGTTGCTTATATACCAGTATGCAAAGCCAAAATAAAACTAGCTTGATATAACCTTCACTCTTTCTGTTTTCTGTGCATAGAACCCATGAAATCTCAGATCGCCTTTTATTAAAGATTAATATCTTTCTAACCTTGAATAAGAAATTACTAAAACAGAGATCAACTTTTAGTTAAGTATAGATACCAGGCTTAGAATACACCTGCATTGCTTTATAAATACATAAACAGGAACAGCAAGAAGCAGTGTTGGTACTCATCAAAGTTGAGCCAAACTTTCAATTACTTAAATGTTACTTAAATGAGTTAAAACTTGGAGTTTTGATCTGCAGATGAAACTCAAAGCCTTCAAAGAATTGCTATCCACTCACAAGATATTTGTCATGGAAATCTCGTGATAAGAAACGGAACTCTGAAAACTTATGGTCATATGAGTGACTGCAAACTCCCAAATCCTCTGTATCCCAACTGGAAATCTTGCTTCTGCTTTTATTTCTTAAATATCTTGATTTTTGACGAAAATATGTCACAGTATAAGTTGTTAACACTAAGGTTAAAGAATTCCACAATTCCATCCACCCATGCATCATGGTTTCATTGTCAAAATCCTTTTTAAAAAAAAAATTCCATAACCTGCACATTAGCAACTACATGCTTCCATTCTAATTGAATTTTGCTTGCCAGCAATCTACTGTGAAGGAATCAATAAAGAGTGACATAGAGAGCTATTTACAAACACACTGTAATTACAAAACAATAGTATTGTTCCCACTACACCTTTACTTCTGAGATCCTATTAACCCTTTCCACTCCTAGAAACTAGATCAATTCTATACTTCCTGAAGAAAGGGCTCATAAGGAAAAACTACATGATCACAATATGAAAGGCTTTGCCACTCTTGCCACAATAGTAATTTTCATGAGGGGTTTTTATGGGCAATTAAAACATTTTAATTAAAGCTGATCAAGATGTCCTTCTGAATATTCAGTACCTGAGAGAAAGACACTGGTTATCCCTAAGTATAACAGCAAGTAATATGAGAATGAATGGTGACATGAATTAATTGCTGGGGACATGAATTAATTGCTTTATCACCATGGTATAAAATATGTATTATTTATCAGTGACAATGCAAGTTTCCATTAGAAACAACCATAATTATTTAGTAACAAGTTAATGCTGCAGCTTTTCTCTTAGTACCTATGCATTATACCACTGAATTAATGTTCTCCTTTTACTCAAGTATATCAGTTAGTGTGTACATATTTTCCAGAATTTTCGATGTTCTTTGCGAGAATATTTTATGGTCAGCTTCTTGGGATTTAAATAAATATTTTTACTAATATATATCAGCTATATCAGCACTTGAGAACTACTTTATGTTCGGTACTGTAGATGCTCTGAATTATTTTTTATTATTTTTAAATATTAATGAAGTACTGCACTAACTGTAATGTGCAATATTGAAAGATATACTGAGATCTAGGGAGATTTGCAAATCAGGTTAATATGAATCTTGCTTTAATAGGAACTATTTTCCACATTTAATACTTAAGTGGAGAAATCTGCTATTCTGTGATATTAACAATAACATTCCAAACAAGCAATATAGTTTTTGACTCTTCAACATCATGGTCATTAGAAGGGTTTATTTATTGTCTTTCTCTATGTTAGAATGATGCACTGCAAATAACTTGTCAGATCTCATGAAAGTAAATTCAGTGTGTTTAAATGCACGTCTGTATTATCTTTACATTTTACAAAGTTTATATTACTATTTGCTTTTTGTAAAATTGTCAGAAAATGTATGAGGCTTTTATTGCAGGTCCCTGCACTATGAAACGATGTTTTTGCATTAAATAATACCCAAAATATATATAAATGTATATTTCTATTATTTGTATTTCTAGGGGTGGACTTGTCAGCGCTAAGCTAAGAGCTGGACTCAATAATTATAAAGGTATTTTTAAATCTAAACAATTCTATGATTCTTTGATACAGCAGTTGCTCAGAATTACAGATTAGTCATCTGACAGAATTAGGCATAGTACAGTATAATGTACAGAAAAGCAACCTTACTTTAAACAGCAATTTCTTTACTTAATTTCTTTAATAAATCAGCTCTACTTTTGGTACATTTTGTATTAATGTAAAATAATTGGCATAAAAAAAACCACTGCAATGGACAAAAACCCAGGTGGCATTGGGTAAAATAGGGATTTATTTAGTGAAATAAAGCACGTCGTTGGGCACTTTCAAATTAAAATATGTAATTTAATGAATATTGCTATACAGAATTAGTAACAAGACTTTATTCCACGACTGACTAAAGCAGGTAAATAATTTCAATTTTGTAGATCTGCAAATAATAAAATATAACTGCATCTAAGGTGGCCTTTATCACAGAATCATGGAATAACAGAATAATTTAGGTTGGAAAACACATACATGATCACTGAGTTGAACCTTGGATTGATCAGCGCCCTGTCCAACTAGATCATGGGACTAGGTTCTATAGCCAGTTGTTTCTTGAAAACCTCCAGGGATGGTGGCTTCACCACCTACCTGAGCAGCCCATTCCAATATCTGAAAATCGTGGCGGGGAAGAGATTCTTCCTGATGTCCAACCTGAACCTTCCCTGGTGCAGCTTGAGGCCATTGGCTCTTGTCCTGTTCCCAGTTATCTGGGAAAATGGAAATGACCCCCACCCTGCTACTCCCTGCTTTCTGGTAGTTGTAGAGAGCAACAAGGTCCCTTCTGAGTCTCCTTTTCTCCAGACTAAAGTCAAATTCCCTCAGCTGTTCCTCATACAACTCAGTCTCTAGATCCTTCACCAGATCTGTTGCCCTTCTCTGGGCACCCTTCAGCACCTCAATGTCTTTCTTGAAATGTAAGGCTCAGAACTGGACACAGCACTCAGAGGTGTGGCCTCACCATTACTGAGGACAAAGCAACAATTTTTTCATGGTCCTACTGGCCACAATATTTTTGATACAGTATTTCTGATATTTTTGATTTAAGTCTGCTAGCTAGACTTGTGCAATGTTACTAGGAAATGTTATATGTAAGATCTAGCCATTAATTAATGTCCAATAAAAATAGACTTTGTCCAATAGCAGTGGATTTTGAAAATATAATCTTACTTCTCTTTAAGGGAAGAACAGAACTGAAAAACTTTCTTTTATGTAATCATGAAGTATGGCAGCTATTGAAATTTTATTTATAGACCAGTCATGGAGATTCCTTACAGATCTGCTTCATATAGAGAAGATACCCATGGTAAGAAACATCAGCAGGAGTACCCAGCAGGGCTTGGACTGTCAGGATGACCTGTGTCTGTGCAGATGGATGATGCACAAGTCTTCTGGACATGCAGCATGGCAGCTGGTCAAAGGGTTTGGATATCAGCACAACTCAGAAGCAGTAGAACATGAACATATTGTGCAGTACTTTAGATGAAATGAAATCTTTGTACTTCAAACTTTTTTAACTTTGGGCTACTGCCAGGACACAGCCCAGTGGTGATGCAGAGAGCAGCACCAAGTCATAGCTCCAGGCAGGAGGAGGGAATCTGGTGCTGCTGTAGCAAGCCTGGACTGGGCAGTGCAGGTTGATAGGACTGCAGAGCCCTTGGGCATGGGAGCACAGGGTGTGGGGAGGAGAACAGGGCTGGGGTAATGAGTGGTGGAGTGACGAGACCTCATGTGTAGATTGTAAGAGCCCTGGGCAATATGTAGAGGGTCAGATTCCTCCACTGCTGTCACTATCTCTGTGGCTCTTTGTTGGTCTCAACAGACTGGAAATGTGCCTGGCATTTTTACCCAATATTAGTGATTTGGGTTCCTTCTCAAAGATCCAGCCTGTACTTCCTGAAATACTCCTTCCTTGAATGCTGATGAGTGCACTCTTAGCCAGCACATCCAACTGCATTTACTGAAAATTTTGTCTAAAATCAGATTTAACACTTCTAAGTCACACTATCAGGAAACATGCAAAATGAATAATGAAAAGAAACATTATATAAAAGTTTACTCTGAATAAAAAATACAGATGATATCTGCAGTTAAAGTTCACCTATCTGAACTTAATTTCCAAAATTGGGAAACTTATCTCCCTACTTTTTAAAGGTCACTATGCCTTTTTCTTATTAATGGCAGATAGTGTGAACGGATTACTTTTAACAAAATAGTCCTCCGAAATGAAGTAAATATTAATTTACCTGAAAATATGAATCTTGGGGGAAATTCTAAGACTGTAATGTGCTCTGGAGGTTATGTTTTCTGGCATAATTTCTCTTCCAAAATGTAGAAAAATGTTATTTCAGAGATTCCATTCAGAGTTATTCTAGGTAACAGTGTTAAAAAGGAAATTGTTCCTCATTCCCTCTAAAATCATGTAATATTTTTTATCTTCAATAACACCTAACTAAATAAACTACCAAATTAACAGACATTTAAGTCAATTAAAAGAGTTTATGAAAGACAGGAAATTTCTTCCCTTTTCATAAAAAAAATGATGCAAGAAAGCATATTGTTGAAAACTGCCACTACGTATTAAAAACATTGGAATGGAGGTGCTGCTTGCTAGTGAATAACACCAAGTATGTAAATGTTAATAATAATTTGGATTATATTTTTGCTATTTAAAATGATAATATAGAACAGGTAGTATGAAATATTTTGTTCAAACCAATATTATTTAGTTTTTTTACACCTATACCAAATATATTTAGGAATTTCTATGTGTTTTATGATCTATTTCAGTAGAATTTTCATGCACATGAAACACATAGATAACAGGAGTTTTTCTGTTAGAAGCCTTTTATGCTGGCTGGCTTGCAAACCCAACTTGTCTCTCACTTCCTCTCCTCAGCAGAACAGGGGCAGAAAATATAATAAAAAGCTTGACAAGTCAAAGTAATGACAGAGTGGTCTTTTACTGGTTGCTGTGACAGGGATAACAAACTAAACTTTGAAGAATTAATTTAATTTATTGTAAACTAAAACCTGAGTCAGGTGAAAAGGATCAAAACCAAAAACTATAGTATCTCCCTCTCACCCCCTACTTTTTCACAGGTGCAGCTTCATTTTTTTTCATTCCCAGCTTCTCCATCTTCCCTCCTCCAAGCAGCAGAGGAGGAGGGGAAATGGAGATTGTGGTCAGTTTACATCACTTCCGTTCTGTTGATCCTTTCTCCTTACACTTTTTCCCTGCTTCAGCAGGTGCTTTGTGCAGACAGCAGCACCTTAGGAAATATCCAGCTGGTCCGACATGATGTATTCCAGAGGCTGCAGTGTGAGTACCTGCTCCAGGGTCTGAATTTCTTCCTCACCTACTTCATCTGACTTTGGTGCCTTCAGGGATCTTTCTCAGAGTTTTTTTTCCTTCATTCCTCATACTGATGGGCAGAGATTTGCTGATATTTTCATGCAGACACACAAGCTTGCTGAGGGTCCCAGCTGAGACTTGCAGTGCCTCTTTTGGAGCCAGCTGTAGTTGTCTGTGTTGAGCACCCATCACCCCTCACAGACACCATCTCTGCAGCCCTCCCACCCCACTGCCAAGACCTTGGCAATTAAACCAAATAAAACTTACCTGTTTTGTCTTATCCCCTTCTTCCTATTTTATGCTAAAATATCAAAAGTGAGTGTTGAACTGTGAAAGATGTAAATTCTACATTTCTCAACTCAATGCAAAGCAAGTTTGTCTCTTCTCAAATCACATGCAAGACAACATACAATTTTGACTCAGTATGAAAAATAGCAGGTTTGAACAGCATATAGGTTTTCTCTTATTTGATTCTCAATTCAGCATCAGTCATAGGTGATTTTAAAATTTTGAATAGGCAAGCATGTGATGTTTTATCTTCCTCTTTAGTTTATGTTTCAAATGTGCTTCTTTGCAACATGTTAGAAACAGTAGTGGGAAAATACTGTTGGAGCTGGGAGAATTACATTGAAAGAGGAAAGAAATGGTACAGACATATTAACTGATGTCCACTGCTCAGGGTCTTTCTCTACATCAGAAGAAATATTATATAGATGTTCTCAAGACCAAACTTTTATGCCTAAGACTGGAAAACACCAAATTTAAGTGCAGCTCAATGCACTTTCATGCACTGTTTTAAAAATGAACAGACTTCAAATACAGTAAAGTTTTCGTAATGCATCACATAGAGAATGATGATGAAGAATAAAGAGTTCTCGCCTTTTTCACTTTGGTCTTTGAATAAAAAAGTCAGACAGAGAAACTCTTAAACTGAAGTCCAGAAATTCTACTGCTGTAAGAGAAGCAGGTAAAATCAACAAAGTACAGCCAAGAGGAGAGAATTTTACCTTTTCTCTGTATTAGAAAGAAGAACTAAAACCAAATGCATTAAGATAATATTCAAACATCAGCACAAAGGAAAAAACTAATTTACATGCCTTGTCTTAT